>JANHGB010068246.1:0-13687 GCA_026283785.1 Coracopsis vasa
CTGCCATGGGCAGGGACACCTTCCACTAGAGCAGGTTGCTCCAAGCCCCATCCAACCTGGCCTTGAACACTGCCAGGTATGGGGCAGCCACAGCTTCTCTGGGCATCCTGTGCCAGCACCTCTCCACCATCACAGAGAAGAATTTCTTCCTAATGTCTCATCTAAATCTCCCCTCTTACAGTTTAAAGCCATTCCTCCTTGTCCTATCACTACGGTCACTGATGAAGAGTTTGTCTCCAGCATCCTTGTAGGCCCCTTTCAGATACTGAAAAGACCATTTTAGGTCCCTCTGCAGATTAGGGCATTCTTCTTGTTCAACGTGCATTCGTGCTGAGCAGACCAGGTCTCCTAATTTGACTCCATAACCATTTAAAACCCAACAGTACCCAGGTTATTTCTAAGACTGTCTCCTACAAGCAACCTCCAGGCCCCTATTCCTACCCCCCACCACTACAGTGAGACTCATGGGTAGTTTGCTGCCTGTCATACAGGCTGATGTATGTGGAGATTTTTGATTTCTGAACACTTCAGCCACCACAAGTGCATCCAAAGTCTGGTTTGAAACTTCGTAAGAAGGCAATGGAAAAACAAGGCTTCAAACACAAATCCCTAGGGGGTTTGCTGATACCATCTAGTTTCAAGTTGAGTTTGTGTATGGCATGAATTCAGGCCAAAAGCCTTTGGACAAGAGTACACAATGGCTGTAGCATTCTGTATTAATGTCTTCATTTCCACTTAATCCTGGCTCAAGGGCTAGGTTCCTGCACATTTTTCAGCTGGACTTCAATATAACCTAAGCAGCTTCTGACCTTGCAGAAGCCAAACTACACATGTATGCCTTCTGGTCCCACACTGCTTCCACACCTTCCTTTACACACAGTTAATGCCCCAACCTTTTGTGACTATCAACCACTTGATGTAAGACAGGCATTTTAGAAAGATCACTAAACCAGTCATTTTTATTTTGCAACAAGTGACACCGGTGTAGGACAGACACGTAGATGCTGTTCCCATTCTCAGTTTCCATACGTGACTGTTACAGACTCCTGAGAAACAGGGTTTTCTTGGCTAGGAAATAGCTCTTTGTGAAAGCCTTGTCTGAATGGATGATTCTCAGGGCTTGACAGCCTGCTGATTCAGTGCAACATGAAGTCTCAGCAGAATCTATAGCACGGCACAGGACAGCTCTGCAATCAAAATTGACTTTACAAAGCAAAATGGAGGTAACAAATTGATATAGCCACATATAAATTTGTCTCCTAATCAGTCACAGGTTTAAAAATAGAAGTGGATTCTATTTTGTTTTGCTGTCAACACTTCAGATACAGAATAACTCCGCTCTTTGTATTATGTCGTATTTAATGGGCCTTATTCTCTCTCCTGTGCTGCAGTAAACTCTCTTGCTATTACCAATGCATGCAGACTCCTAAGCACCAATTTGACCCTCCAGGTAATGCTACCAGACAAAAAAAACCCAACCAACAGTACCTCCATAAAGCCTCCTTCCTGAGACATCAGCTTTCGAATGAACTCTTGAATTAATATTTACCTGTGTATGATGGGTTGACCCTGGCTGGATGCCAGGCACCCACCAAAGCTGCGAGATCATTCACTAATTAACATCATGGGCAAAACTGCTTCAACTTGGGGAAATTAGTTTAATTTATTACCAATCAAACCAGAGTAGGATAACGAGAAGCAAACCCAAATCTTAAAAACACCTTCCTTCACCTTTCCTTCTTCCCAAATTAACTTTACTCCCAAATTCCCTACCTCCTCTCCCCCACAGGGAATGGGGGTTGCTGTCAGTTTTTCACCTGCTGTTTCTGCTGCCCCTTTCTCCTCAGGGGAGGACTCCTCACACTCCTCCTTGGTCCAGCACGGGGCCCCTCCCACAGCAGACAATTCTCCTTGAACTTCTCCAATGTGAGTCCTTCCTATGGGCTGCAGTTCTTCATGAACTGCTCTAGTGTGCATCCCTTCCATAGGGTGCAGTCTTCCAGGAACAGACTGCTCCAGTGTGGGTCCCCATGCGGTCACAAGTACTGCCAACAAACCTGCTCCAGCATGGGCTCCTCTATCCACAGGGCCACAGGTACTGCCAGGAGCCTACCCCAGCACAGGCTTCGCATGGGCATCCCCCTACTCCAGTGTGGGGTCCTCCATGGGCTGCAGGTGGATATCTGCTCCACCATGGGCCTCCATGGGCTGCAGGCGCACAGCCTGCTTCACCATGGTCTGCACCATGGGCTGCAGAGGAATCTCTGCTCCAGTGCCTGGAGCACCTCCTCCCCTCCTTCTTCCCTGACCTTGGTGTCTGCAGGGCTGCTTCTCTCACATATTCTCAATCCTCTCTCCAGCTGCAATTGCTTGTGCCCAGTAACTTTTTCACCTTCTGAAATATGTTATCCCACCACTGCTGATGGGCTTGGCCTTGGCCAATAGCAGGTCCATCTCAGAGCCAGCTGGAATTGGCCTCTACTGGACATGGGGGAACTTCTCAGTGAAGTCACCTTTGTAGCTCTCCAAGTACCAAAACCTTACCACACAAACCAAATACACTATTTAACACAGAAAAAGCGTCAAAACCAGAGATGCCAAGCCCTTGCAGGTTCCACCAGACCTGTCACAACTTAGGATATGTGGGGAGAAAAATAAAAACCAAACTCCTGAATCTACACTGTTATCAGAGGCTCCTACAAACATCCTCCTGCAATGGGGAAACATCTCATGTGCACTCATTTGACTAGCATTTCATTTCATCTGCTGAATGGTTGTTAACATTCATGAAAGAAGGAATTTCAGGGCCCCCTGGGCAGATTTGTCAGGACAAGCCCAGAGCAGCATCACACCTCAGTGTCAGATCAGTAGCTTCTCTGCCAGTTCCCAGGGGTTCAGAGCAGAGGGAGGCTGAGCAAAGCAAGCTCTGCTGCACTCATCAACCCTCTTCTCAGCACTCAGGATAAAACTGTGGCGGGCCCGGAGTCGAAGATGGCATGTCCTGTGAACAAACCCTGATGGGGCAGCTTGGCTGACATTCTTTCAGAAGTCACGACCAGCCATCAAGCATCTTTCACCTTTCCAGTGAATAATTAAAAACAAACCTTGCCTTTTGCAGAACTGTAATTATTAGGATGCAGTTTCCCAGAGCTCTGCTGCGCAGCCACAGTGGGTTTTGAAGTATTTCGTAAGCTATCCTATAAGCCATCTCTCAGCCTTTGCAAGGCAAAGAAAATTACTATTCCAATAATACCTCTGAAAATCTTCCTGCGAAAAGGTAACTTTGAAGGGCATTGCTATTTCAGATTCTACAAGCAGTATTGAGGTTTTTTCTCCTTTATAAAAGTCTTTCCCTTCTGTAGAGTACTGAGGAGCTGTCCCAGTAGCAGCTGGAATCAATCCTTTCCTCTCTCCATCCATCTTGGCCTTGGAAGCATTCAAGGCCAGGCTGGACAGAGCTTGGAGCAACCTGGTCTAGTGAAAGGTGTCCCTGCCTGTGGCAGGCGTTGGAACTGGATGAGCTTTAAGGTCCCTTCCAACCCAAACCAGTCTGGGATATCAGGCTGATGGAGAAGATAATGCCATTCACCAATATCCTCATTATATGGCAGTCTGAATAAAGACTTCTGAAATCTACAGACTTACTGTATTCAGTTGTGAATTCCCATACCATATTCCCCCTCTTGCTGTCTTTGTACACAGGAAGAAAATAAGCAGGGTCAAGTCAGGAAGCCCAACAGTATCTCAGTCAATTCAGCAGCCTTGGGTACACTTTCCAAACAGGCACAAGAAGTTCAAAATGCCAAACTGTATTAATTACACACTGGCTGAGGAGAGAAGCTCTAGACTGCAGACTCAGTGAGTACATGGGCCCCACAGACACAATTTAAGTCAGTCTGCATTCTGAGTGCACATAGGCTACACACATCAGTGGATGTGTAGAACAAGCCAAGAGATGGCCTGGAATAAACCTTCAGAAGCTACAGCACAAAATGAATCACAGACTACTCAAGTTTAAAGGCAATAGGTAAAAGCTCTAAATAAAGATAATAATAAAGACTGAAAGAGAAGACAGATAATAACAGACACAGAGGAGGCCGAAGTGTTCGATACCTCCTATGCTTCTATCTTTGCAGAAAATGTCCAAAATGCTTAGCACAATTAGCTTGAGAAGGAGAGAAGCAGAGGCAAAAGCAGGGTATTTAAGTCACTCAGATGAATTCAAATCAGCAAGGCATGGTGAAACTCAACTTAGAGTGCTTAAAGAACTAGCTAGGGCAATTTCCAAACTGTAAGTGATTATCTTCAGGAACTCATGAAGACCAGTGAGTTCTCATAGGCCTGAGGTAGGACAAATAAGTGAAGAAAAGAGGAACCTGGGGATTTGCAGACAAGGTAGCATTGCACTGACACCTGGAAAAGTACTGGAACAAATTAATAATCAGTTTTATATCCTCTCAGGCATCATAAGCTGAAAAGAGACAACTTAGATTTGCAAGAGGAGATCACATCAAGACCAAACTCACTAACTTCTCTGACAGGGTAACTGGCTTTGCAGAGTGTGGAGAAGCTGTAGGTGTGATGGATTTTGACTTTTGTAAGGCTTTTGAGACAGCATTTCATGGCATTCTCCTATGTGAAGGCGTCATTAGTTTGGTCTACAATGGGTGCATTATCCTCTGTACTCAAAATTGTCCACGTTTTACTATCACTTTTGGAGGCCACTTAAATAAAGGTCCAGCTAAGGCTTGCTTCTGTTTAATCATCTAAGACTTGCATGAAACAGAATGATACAGAGAATCCAGCTACAAAACCTGTGAGCAAGCTGGCTGAAAGCCCTTTGGATGAAAAGCTTTTAGTTGGTAAGGATGCTTATCAATTGGAAAAATTATCTGAAATCACTAGGACGAAATTCAATTCAAAGTGGATGGAGGAAGGAAGGAAGAAAGAATGCACAAACACAAAATGTGCAAGAACTGCCAAAGAATGTAACAGACTCTGAGCTAAGTGAGAATGAACAATGTGCTCCAAAAAATGGCAAACTTCATTCCAAGATGTACCAACAGAAGCATCGTGAGTACAACAAGGTCAGTCATTACTCCACTCAACGTATTTCAGACAGCCTTACTGAAGTACTTTGTCCTGTTCTCCTCCACACTTGAGGAAAGATATAAACAAACTGGAAAGAACCCAAAGGAGGGAAAAAATACTATGAGAACTAAAAACATGACTTACCAAGGTGAAAGGAACTGACAGAGAAGACTAAGTAAGAATAGGCTTAATTAATCCTTCAATATAAAACGCCATTCTAAACTTGATGGTTATTTATTGTTCTCTGCATTTACCTGTGAGGTACAGAATTTTAGCAAGAAAAAAAAATTGGCTAGATATGGTTTAATGATGGACTTGGCAGTCCTGGGCAACAGCTGGACTTTATCTTAAAGGTCCAAATTTCAGCCTGTGCCTCAGCACCCTCACAGGGAAGAACTTCTTCCTAATGTCTCATCTAAATTTCCTGTGGCAGTTTAAGCCATTCCCCCCAGCTCTGCCACTCCGTGCCGTTGTCAAAAGCCCCTCTCCAGCTTTCTTGTTGGCCCTTTTCACTAAGCACATCTGCTACTGCAATTATCATAGTAGATGTGCAATGTTCAGCTTACCAAAGATCTTGGAGCGGCAGTCTCACACTACCCCACCATTCTTTACCCACTATTCCTCACTGTGTTCACAGGACTCAGATGTGTTCTAGCCTTTTGTAGGGTGAGATGAACCTATACAAATATTTCTTCATCCACCTTCTTAGCTATTCTGAAAATGCTGTAATTTTTAACCATTTCTTTACCATCCAAGCTTCCTATGGGCTAGACCAGCAATATAATATTTTCCTCACAAGCAGTTGCATGTTTTTTTCCATGCTGCTTTATCCCCTAAACTGCTACAACATGGTATTAGTGGGAATTGTTACTATTATAACTGGGGAATCAATTGCTTATCATTCTCTGGCTGGAAAGAGTTAACAATGATATTTTATTAGAGGACAGGTTCAAGGATTGGCTGCTTACTCAACTACTGTTATGCAAGACCAACCTTCTCAATTAAACCTCTCTTAAATCTAGCACATTTGCCTGATGTCTGTCATTTGTGCTACCACTAAAACACTCTTTCCCTTGTTTTGGGTTGTTATCCACTCAGATTATAACGTAAATTCTGCCTTGGAGACAAAACCCCATATGAGCAGCTGAACACAGAATTTGGCCTTCTATTTTCAATCTGCCCAAAACCAGACTGTTTACTTGATTGACACTTTGTAAATTTTATTAATTATACAGTACCTCCTCAGTCCTATTTTCTGAGCTGTGAACTATATTTTTTATTATCATTTTTTCTACTTTTGTGTTTTTCCCTATTGCAGAGCATCATTGTTATCTACATTTTCTGCAACTGATCTGTTTCTTTTTCAACCTCATTTTTGATATGTAGCCAACAGCAATGAATGAGCACTTTGGTTAATTTTTGAGTAGAAGTCTGCAGCTGGTGTAAATTAGTGTTACTCCATTATTAATCAGAAAACCTTCACTGTGCAGATATTTGATATTACCTATCTGACTCTATATAATTACTTGAATTGCCAGGACAGGTAGGGACAGGATAAGGGGGAATGGCTTTAAACTGACAGAGGGGAGATTTAGATGAGACTTTAGGAATAAGTTCTTCCCTGTGAGGGTGCTGAGGCCCTGGCACAGGGTGCCCAGAGAAGCTGTGGCTGCCCCATCCCTGGCTGTGTTCAAGGCCAGGTTGGACGTGGCTTAGGAGGAACCTGGTCTAGTGGAAGGTGTTCCTGCCTGTGGTAGGGGGTTGGAACTGGATGAGATTTAAGAACCCTTCATCCTATGGTTCTGTGCTATCTGGAGACTTCACGTCTTCTTTTTAGCATGATGCAATCCTTTGTTCCTACCACACTTCCCTTTACAATCAAAGCTGAATCCACGAGCAACAACTAACCCCATACCACTTTATGCTTAATTCAGATCAGTATAAGTAGACTAGAACCATTTATTGTCATTTTATCTTGCTTTCAGAGTGACATAAAGGAGTTGGAAAAAGGGCAGTTCTCTAGCTCTAGTCTATACTTCTTCCATCCCAACCTCTTCTTTCCCGAGTTGAAACCAGCCAGCATCAACCACTTGAAATAAACTACAAAACTATACCATAAAACTACAAAAAAGGAATAAACCACAAGTCATTCAAATGTACACCTATGTGGTACCAGCACTGTATTTAACATTTTGTCTTTGTGCACTTCCAGAAAGAAACAAAACAAAAAGGATGGAGGTTTTGTTGCCTGGCCTGAGAATGGGGCAGTTCAGTGGTGATAATGGAAAATAATTAGAGCTGACCATCTGGTAGAGCACTTCTCTAGATAAACTTAATTGAAGCTGCAGGCAAGTGCTAGGACATACCAGGAATGCTGCTTCAAACACACCACACTCTTTTTCTTTGTCAGAAAAACCTGCAGGTAAACTTCCCTGAGACTGAGGAATGTGAATCCTGCAGAAATTAGAAACACAAAACAAGATATAAATTGTAGGGTCTGAAACTGTCCCCCCACACCCAAACCTAGGACTGCACACATAGCACCTCACTGCTGTGGCTGCGGTGCTTCAGAGAAGTACTTGACTTGTCCTATCACGACAATGAAGGTTGTAGTGTTTTAATTTAAACAGGAGAGATTTAGGTTAGATATAAGGAAGAAATTCTTCCCTGTGAGGGTGTTGAGGCCCTGGCACAGGGTGTCCAGAGAAGCTGTGGCTGCCCCATCCCTGGCAGTGTTCAAGGCCATGTTGGATGGGGCTTGGAGCAAGCTGCTCTAGTGGAAGGTGTCCCTGCCTGTGGCAGCGGGTTGGAACTGGATGAGCTTTAAGGTCCCTTTCAATGAAAACCAGTCTGAGATTCTATGATTCTGTGATTCACTGCCAAAAATTAGAAGAGCTTATAAGGATGTGAATTTATGCCATCAGCCACTTTGCTTCTTGAGCAGCCTCACATCCCCAGGTACAAACTGCACTGACCCCATGATCAGCAATAACAGAGCCCAGCATCTCAGTACTAAGAGCTTCTCGGCTCTCTGTGGCTGCCCTATGCCAGCGCTCTGCCATCAACCCTAAAAACAGCAAAACTGCCCCAAATTTATTTGACAGAGCAGCTTTTTAATGTTTTTAAAGTTAAACCTTTAAAAAGGGTACAAACCATTTTTAAAAGGCAAGAAGGGTTTTCAAAAACAAACCCACTTTTTCTGTAAATAGGCAGGTCAGAGCAGGGATAAACAGCTTAGTAACATGAAGTAGTAAGTTAAATGGAGCTTTCAGGGCAGTTAGACCAGCTTACAAGGCACCCCGTATTAACTGCCATGGACTATACAGCATTACACACGTACAGCAAAGGATGTGATGGAGACCATAAAACTAATCTTTGCTGCTAACAAAAAGATTCCTAAATGACATTACCATTGCTTAAGAGAATTCTGGTAACCTTTCCATTTTGCCTTCCAGAGTTAAGAGGCTTCAGCCACGTACTGCTGATAGAAAAAGATATCTCCCTAAAGAAAGGTGAATTAAAAGCCACACAGTCAGTCAAGCACAGATGCTATTCAAAACCAGACTGAGACAATTTTGATCACAGCAGCTGCTCATGGAGGCCTACACTTTTCAAAGTACTTTTTAAGAATGACCATCAATTTAATTCACACAGAAGTGCAAAAACTTGCCAATATTTGTTGAGAATTTTCCTCTCCTAGTTTTTTCTAAGCTGCTCCTATCCTAGATATTTTAAGGGAAAAGCTGAAGTTATTTAGCACTGAAGCTATACATCTTGCTGAAACAGACAAAAGGTTTCCTGTAAAACATCTAAGTTTCCTCTCAGTTGGTTGAGGTCAGGCTTCTGCCCGGCAATTGCTTACATAAGAACATTTCACATGAAGGAAGCCTCCGGAAGCCTCTTCTGCTGAAAACAGGTAAAGGATTGGTCTTTTGCCAGCCCGATTTCTTTTTTTGCTTCACAGAAACAGCTGTACTGGTCCTTAATTTGTCCTTTTCTGACCCAAAAGAGCTGGCAGCTCTGACACAGTGTTTGGCATTAACTGCAGACAGAGCAGCTGTACCAGGCACAACCTAAACGGCTCCTAACAAGGAAAATAGGGTTGATGTGTAACCTCTGATTGCATTTTAATACAGTAACTCACGAGTTTTACCTTTCCTTTCTGCTAAAGCCAAGATCTATCAAAGACCAGCACAACACTGCCACAACCACAGAGCCTGTGCATACTGAAGTGGTGGTCTCTGGTTTTGTGGGGTTTTACTTTCTTCAACCAAAAAACATACCCATATTTTGAGCTTCTGAAACTAAATCACAGCATCACAGACTGGTTTGGGTAGGAAGGAACCTTAAAGCTCATCTAGTTCCATACCCCTGCCATGGGCAGGGGCATCTTCCACTAGACCAGGTTGCTCCAAGCCCTATCCAACCTGGCAACCTGGGGTAGGTTAATCTAAATAGGGATCACAACCCTACAGTGCTATAGTAAGTGGGGATATACCTTGCTTTTTGTCAATAGCATCCAAACATTGTATGTTCCTGTACTAACTTACTCGTGTATGATACTATAAGTTTACAGGCTGTAAGCTGTAAAGGTTACCTAAAGGCAGTAACCTTTACAGAAAGACTCTTATGCTGTCAACGTTCATTTCCCTCTCACCAAGCTGGGAACTCGTCACCCATGGATGCTAAAACTAAGCTTCAAAATGGTATCACTAGGGGTTCAAAACCCACCTAATTGTCCATCTCCCTTCAACAGATGCCAAAGTATGAACAGCAAGAAGAAAGATGCCATCAGTGTCAACTGCAGTTGACCTGTTACTTAGGAAAGTGAACAGCAACAGCCAACTTACTGCTCTCAGTGCTTCCCAAGACGATTCTGTCATAGCTGAACATGTTAAAATAAACAAACACATAAAAAAAGAAGAAACAAACTGTTTCTGTCTAATTCCACTCCAGAGATCTGATCAATCCCTCTACTGTTCTCTGTGGGATTTTGACTGTGACATTCCATAATATTCACAATAGTGTTTATATTTTACAGCAAGAGTAAATAGGTAAGATTTATCATTTTTATATTGTTTCCATCCTTTTATATCATATTTACACCATTCTTTTATATTATGCCCATTATTTTATATTAGATTATATGGGTATAATATAAATGTGTCGAAAATATGAGAAACTGCTCACCCCATGAATAAGCCAGGCCCAAGCATTCATAATAATTTAAAACTGAATCTTTCTAGGAATTGGATGATATAATCAGCTCAGTACAGCATTCTTGTGCCATGCCTGTGTGCTGAAGGAACAGTGTTTACAGTCAGTGAAAGAAACGACCAACGCAAAAATTATCCTAGAGCTTTAAATCACTTTGAAATGGTTTTGTCTGAAGCATCAGCTCTATTTTAGGAAAGGAATATTTTTGGGCTTATTTTTTAGATGGAACTATTTCATGTTTAAAAGTATACTCCTTACATAAAGTAAATAGCATGAAAAGGAGAAACAACTTAATTGATGCATTATTTAATTCAGCAACATGTCACACTCTTCTTCTGAAAGCAATTACAGTATGTGTACCAAAGTGTATAGAGTACCCAGTATTCTCCAAAATGCTAAGCTCTACCATATGCACCTTGTTTCAGAAACAGAGTGGATTTCATTGTTTTCCACAAGGCAAAGAAACAAAATTAAAAGCTGAGACACAAATACTTTCCCTTGAAATCTCTTTTATACGAATTACTTGAGGCATAGCTATGTACACAATACCTAGCAAAGGATTTGTCACAAGTAATATTTCACTGCATTATCAAAGCAGTATCTTAATAAAAAGAAGCTGTTAATGTACATATTTCAATGGCAGCACACTAAATGAGACACAGATACATTACTATCAATATACATTAAACTCCTGATACTAAGCTCCAGGTTATGAGGACATATTTATTTTCTTATGAGTAGTTTAAAAAATAAGTATCAGACTAAGTAACCCTTTCCTAAACCATAAAGGAAAATAAGGGCTCAGTGTAACACCTCACAGAATTTAGAGGCTGTCAGTGTTTAATGCTAACAGCATTTAATGCTAACAGTGTTTAATGTTAACAGCAATGCAGGCTCAAGAGGTAAAGAAATGTGTGCAATTCTTTCAGTCAGCTGAAGAGCCACCCTTTGAGATCTGGCTACACTGATGCCATACCACAATTTAACTACACTGCATCCGAGATGTGCTGTCCTGCTCTTGAAAGGTGTTTCTTACCCTGAGCATATCACTCTGAGATATCAAAAGAATCACTTTTATAATCAACTAATGTAATTACATATGTATATATGTATTATGTATGTATACATATATGTATATATCCTATCTCAGTGAAAAAGCCTGCTGCGCTATTAGATGCTGGCATCTATCTTCACAACTGCTCACGGCAGCAAAGGCCTTCCAGGATTTGGTTTGATGGTAAGCTTTCATCTCTTCCCTTGCCACCTTGGCTCAGCACTTTTGTACTGAGCCAACAAAAATATATGATATATAGCACAAGAAAGCCTTTTGGTAAAACAGAAGTACTCAATAAATCTATGCTAGCATCCTCACGGACATTATTGACAAAAAACAAGGACTCTGATTTTCACAAAGCCAAGTAGGAAAGCTCTTTAGTGAACTAAACAAGAGTGCTGCTCGTGTGTGAACTCCTACCGATGCAAATCACATAGGCTGGTCATCCTGCTGCAGGTACAAGGCAAAGACACAAGGTGCAGAAAGAAGAACGGGATAAGTTTTTCCACCTCTAGTGGATAGAGACCTAAGAAAGGAGAGCTGCAATATCTGAGTCCCACTTTCCGAGTATTTCTGGCAATCTCCTGCCACCACTTACTGTATGAGGTTGAGAAACAAGCTTAATAGAGAAAACAGAGATCCTGGGCAAACATAAAATAGTTTGGGTTGGAAGGGACCTTTAAAGCTCATCTAGTTCAACCCCCCTGCAATGAGCAGGGGCACCTTCAACTAGATCACGTTGCTCAGAACCACATCCAGCCTAGCCAGGGACCGCATATTCTACTCCACATTTCTGGGCATCACTCAAAACCAAGCTGTGCTTGGATAGACAGGCACTTGCAATAGCTTCTGGCAGGAGGAACCATAGCACACTCCCATGCCCTGTCTATGCCCAACTCATCCCGACTTAAGACAGCCTGTAATACAGCACGAAGTATGTTGAACTGTACCCCCAACAAGAGCTCTAAGCCTGCACATAAGTAATACTTCTGGAAAAATCAAGAGGAAAAGTGGGCAAATCTAGATTTAAAAACAGGCTTGTGCAAGTTTGACTGACAGGGCAGCCAAACCCCAAGGATATTCCCTGCACAAGCAAAATGAAACAGAAATAAGGGATAAGAAAGGTCAACACAGTGGCATGTGTAATAGACATGCGTATTAAGTGAGTAATATATGCTCAAAAAAGACTGCATTGCAGATACTAGCATTCACACAGAAAGCCAGAGACAGAATTTAGCCCCATACTGAGCATTTTGGGAAAACAGTCAGTAACTCTCAGAACTGCAGAACAACTGCTTGCAGCAAGCTCATATGATGGATCTATATATTAGTAGTTACCTGCTGCTGCAGGGCATAACAGTCTCACTAAATACTGAGCTGTAAATTGACTTTTCCAGTGGTAAGTAGCGGTAGTATTTAAGAATTAATATTTCACTATTAATTACTAATTTTATTAGCTATAATGTAATTGGGAAATGAATATTCGTTTCCCCACAAATATTTCACCATCTTTTCTCCTTTTTTAATCTTAGCACTCCTATGGTGATTATATGACTTTTTGTTATGCTAAAAATGTTCTTCAGGTTGGAAACATTCACCTCTCAAAGAGTCATACACTCTTCCTGTTATTTTTCTTTTGCGCAAAGCAATGTAGAAATGGGAACTCATTTTCACTTCACTTCTAATCCCTCTGTGAGTTTTACCAAAGCAGTCCACATCTCGGCACTTAAAATGTAGGGCATCCAAAATGAGTGGCCCCTTTGGAACATATAGCTCATTATTTCACCTTAACCATCTCGCTCTCCCGTCCTCAAACTCCTCTACCCACGTAAGTATCTGTTATCTGTGCCACTGACAGCATTGTAGCTCTGCCCAAGACTTTATTATCTCCTCATTAAACCAGGGCTACTATCGCTGCACAAGGCTTTCATCCAGTGGTTACCCAGCACAAGGCACCCCAAGAGGCGTTGAAGCACCTTCTTACCCGACATACACAACCAGAGCTCTTCTCCCAGCCACTAGTGACGATGCTCCCCTTGCTGGCTCGCTGTCCTGATCAGTACGACACGTCTATCAGCCTACTAACACTGTTAGAATCAAAGCACAAAGGAACCAGTGCAACCCCCCAGCCTCTACCTCAAACAAAATCAGACTTAACAGAGGGACTTCATAGAAACATGGGATCATAGAATGGTTTGGGTTAGAAGGGACCTTAAAGCTCATCCAGTTCCAACCCCCTGCAATGGGTAGGGACACCTTCCACTAGAGCAGGTTGCTCCAAGCCCCGTCCAACCTGGCCTTGAACACTGCCAGGGATGGGGCAGC
>JANHGB010068247.1:0-30021 GCA_026283785.1 Coracopsis vasa
ATGAAAACACTGATTTAGTAGAATACTACTCACCAATAATACCTAAAGTCTTCAAAGTGAGAATGTAGCTATGGATACTGTTGCATCTGATAAGAACAATATAGAGATGATGGAAGAATTCCCTACAAGCCAGCCTGAACGGCTTAAATAAGATTCAAAGTTTCAAAACATTTTAAGACATTGTACTTTGGACATTTCTCCATCTTTGTGAGCTGACAACCCAGCAAACTAGAAGAATTTTTAAAATCTAAGAATGAGCTTAAGAGTGGCTGAAGATGCTCCAGAAACAAGGTAAGTTTCATATACCCCTAAACAGAGGGAGAAGGGGGAAAAAGATGGAAAGCATGTTCAGCGGACAAGATCATCACCTCTTCTGGAGCCTTCTTAGTATCTTATCTTCCTGAGCACTGACTTCCCTGACTAATGCAGGTTTTTGTTTTGCTCCTTAAGTTAATTACTTTTCATGCTTTTATTTAAAAAAAGTAGCTACTTGATCCCAATGAAGCTAGCAAAGTAGGAAAGGTACAGGATACAACAAAAGTCAAGAAAAATATTGCAAATGCTAAGCTAGAAGGAATGAAAATGGCAATTACAGATTTTGCAGGCCCAAAGCTTAAACAAGTTTACAGCAATCTCTTTCATATACTTTTTCTTCTTTATAACAATGTCTAAATAACAATTTGGTATTTTAATCAAGTAATGCTTTACAAAACTTTCACTTACAGCAACACATTTTTTTCATGCATTAAAAGGAATTTCACAAATGAACCACAACAGTTGTAGCATTTGAGTTCCTTTTCCCCAAAATATTCAACTTCAAGACACTACAAAGGAAGTACTTCAATGCTACCCCATGCCACATGAACTAATTATGCTACAGGCATTTACAAATTCAGGCAATTTGTGCTCACCGTTATGCAATTCTCCTGTAACAGTGCCTTCACCCTGTGGGCTTCCATCCTGATCTCTCCATTTCCAATCAATTCCTCTGATCACACGAGCTCCTGGAACCATATATTTCAACACCTGAGAACGGACCAGACGTCTCTGCCTTCGCAGATTTGCTTCAGCTTCTTTAGCAGCTTTTCCTACAAGAAATGTAAGAGATGAAATGACTTAAAAGTACCGAATGGGGAATATCTTTTAGCCTGCTTCTAAGCAAGTCCCAGTGCAAAAGTTAACCTGCTTTTTCACACTGATTTTTATATTGTATGTTCATTAGCATTTTAAGAGAACAAAAATAGGATGTACACATTCTTTTTCTTACCCAGCTGATCTTCACATACTCCATTCACAGTGCCATAAAGTTCAAATCCAGACAGGGAGAGGTAGTGTGTTTGCCCACTGGCATTCTTGCCCATCTGTTTTATTCTAACATGCCTCCAACCTTGTTTCTCATCTTTTGGAGGATCTAAAGGCCATGTTGCTGTAGACCTTTACATTTATCAGGGGAGAGAGAGAGAAAAAAAAAAAAAAAAAAAGGAACAAGGAAAAAAAAGATGAAATAAAAAACCTTAGTACCAAAGCAAACAAAACCATAATGCTGATCATGTACGGATAAAACCAGAAAACTGCCAAGAACACAAGGTACATTAAACCTACTGACACCAGGGACAAACTGTGGTTGAGTGCTGGTATAAATGCCATCTCAGAAAAACATCAAATGCAAAATTTATAGTGACAGAAAAGCATAAATTCCATTATGTGAACCACAGAGACCTTATGAAACACTTACTTTCCAGCTAATCCTTGATAACTTAGATCATCTGCCATTCCTTTATATAGTTACCTTATTACACCTACAGAATACATTAAATTAGTCTGCAGCAAAGTATGTTTTTCCTGAGCTCAATTTTATAAGAAATTATAAAATACACTGACATACCCTGGTTCGTTGAGACTACAGTCATCAACATGCGTATACAAAGTAGTCCAGTTCTGTCCATCCTTAGATACCTGGAAAACCCAATTTCTGAGAGCAGATCGTCCGTAACCTCGAGCATGGCGTAATGTGTAAGCTGATGGAATAACCCAAAGGCCAAGATCTATGGCAAACCAAGCATTCTTATCATCATTAGTATGACAATTGAGAGCTGAACTGTCACGGCTTAGGATGTCTTCTAAGCGGCCATAAGGCAGATTTCTTCCTTCTGAGGACGTAACCACTACTAACCCATAGGCTGCTGGATTTACCCACTCATATGCAGTTCTATATTAAAAAGAAAAATGTACTGTTCAATTATTACTTACATTAAAAAAAACAAACATAAGTAACATTTGACATTTACTGTGAATTACGTATTACAGGTGAGTTTGTTACATCACATTACTACAGTGGTTTTAAAAAATTAGAACAGAAAACATAAACCAACAACCATGGCAAACAAAAACAAAGACCAAACTTCCCCACTCCTTCATTTGTAAGCATACAAACAAATTCTCAACACAATTTCAGAGTTTTATATTTTTCTATTATTTAGATAGAGCAAAAATAAATGTAATTCTATTGATCCACAGTAAAGATACCTCCCATACCTAGAAAAACTGTACATTTCATTTCATTATGAATTCTCTCTTTGCACCCCACCCATGAATCACAGTTCATTGTGTCCAACTTCAAAACATCTAACTCTGAAGGAACTCACTTTGCATTTGTTCCAATCCAGTAAATAATTCCGTTTTCATCAAAATCATGTTGGTGTCTGAACACAAATGTTTGGCCTTCACGGAGTTTTCGTACAAAAACAAATGAAGCCCTATCAAAGTCGTACCATTGCTTTGCTACCTACATACGAATGAAAAGAAATCAAATATTATAGATTCAGAACACAGCCACTCCTTGTGAACTCTGTGTGCGGTATGTTGCTCACCATTTTCAGGAGATACTGTTCTAGAGATTCAACAGTTGCCAGTGGCTCCATCTTTAGCATTCTACCAGTTCTATCTATTAAAGATGTCTCCCCTGAGGAACGTTCCAAACGAAACCTCAAGCGCCGTGTTAATATCTGAAAGGGCAGCTCAACATTAACATTGGCTTTTCTGACTTAGTTTTGTAATTTTAAGAAAAGCAATATATTTCACTATAACAGTTTCAGTGGTGTATCAAGTATTTTTATAGTGCAAATAAGAAAACCATATTCTAATTTAATGCTTTAAAAAGTAATTTCCTGGTGCTCCATTTTTCCAATTAACCAAACAATTCTTTAATATGACAGTCTATGCATAAGCTAATCTTTTCTCACTTTTCATGTGTTTTCATTTCTCTTCTTTCCAAATCTTGTAGACTAGCAACTGCAATAATATAAAAACTGAAAATGCTTTTTCAAAATATTCAATAGCAGAAGTGGTTTTGCAACCTTCTGCAACTATTTGCTAATAATGTAACATCAAAACAGAAATACTGAAACTTCACTGCCATCTTGCAAAATCCTGAAGTGTAATTTCCAAATACAGAAAATTAAGACTTGAACTGGATAAAACCAAGTACTGTTTTTAGCCAAACTGCAGCCTTCCTTTTTAAAAAGCTGCTAATCCTGCAGGTGTCTTCTATTACCAAAAAATCACACTGCCCTAGAAGGGACCCTTTTAAATGATTATGGCCCACCACTAGTCATCACAATAGACATGTCTTAGAATTGTCTTCAACAAAATGCTTGTTCATGCTTAATAGGGGCATATTCCCATAGAAAGAGAATAATGCTTGAAGGCAAAAGAAAGAACAAACACATTATCTCTTTTTAGCATCTGTTTCCTCTAACACTTAACCTAAAGGTCACAGTGTAAAAGTGGCACCTTTAGGTTAAGTGTTAGAGGAAACAGATGCTAAAAAGTTTGTCATTCTTTACCCAATTCTATCCACTTTTACAAGACATGCTTCATACAGACTTCATTTACCTGAAGATTATATGTAGATCCTGGTGTATCATACAAGTGGAGAGGTAGACGTTCAATAGATTCTAACACTGCTATCAACTTCCGAATTAACGCAACTGCTGGACGACTGTGAAAATTAACAGTTACCATATTACCACACAACAAACAGAAGAAAATCCTACACTATCTCAGAGAATAGTACCCAGTTGTAGCAAGCATCTTGGCATGCTATTTCTACTGGTATCGTCTGTTCTAGTCACAGGGCTACAGCACAGTGAGAAAAATATTAGTCTGCACAGTGATGAACAAGACACCTTTCTATCTGTCAACAGATGTACATTCAGTACAGTTGACTCTTACAGACAGAAGTAATTCAGTAAAATTTTCTATTGCTACTTCAATAGCAGATGCTGTCTTTTAAAGTCCAATTTTTTTCTCCAGAGATAGACAAATTGAAAGGGAAAGAACAGGCTTTTTTGTCTTTAAGCTATTTTAATCATATCATATTGCTTCACAGATGCAAGGTTTTTTTTTGTTTTGCTTTTACCTTTCATCATCTTCATTTTCACTGAATGCTGTTTTGAAAACGTTTATTCTCTCTACCAGTTGACTACAGTCTTGCTTCACATCTAAATCAACATTCTAAGAGGAAAAAAAAAAACATCATAAAACAGATGTTACTTTTAATACAAAGCAATACATTAATTCTTTGCACTGGCAAAAATATCCCTTCAGTCTCTTGGAATTTCCCATTTAAAATCTGTATGTGAAAAGCTAAATTATATCAGCCATGAGAACTGACGAGTGTTAAGATTTTTAATAGCTTATGCAAACTAATCTATTGTGATAGCATATATTCAACAGGTAGACCACTAACTGGAGCAAGTCTGCCTGATTTTCATCAAGATAGGAAATAGTCATTGTTTATAACAGGTTTTCTAAAGTAAGGCACATGCCTATGTTACTTATATTTTTTTAGAAAGTTTGTCTTTAGAAACTTATGTTCTATGAACTCACATTATTTAAAACTGTAAGCAATGATTGAACTAAGCCACTACTGCACATTTCATATGGAGAAATAGTATTCTCATCCTTCAATAATACAATTAAGTCTTCCAAAGCAGTCTTCATTAAATCTCTCCAAGTATTTTCTCCCTCAATACACTGGAAGACAAAAAGACAATTACAGTGAAACAACGTAACAGTATTTCCAATTGCTTCATTTGAAAAACAGTATCCCACTAAAGTACGTAACTAGGAATTACATGCATTAAAACCCCCCATATTTCAGACCGATATATTGTGACTTTCCTTTATATCACGACAGACTGATTTGAAAATCATTATGTGATTTCCACTGACATCACACATTAAAAATTAAAGGAGGTACTTACATGTCTGTTCGTGTGAAGTTCCCATGCAGATTCTAACTGTGTTGCTATGTTCCTCAGTGTTACAACTACTCCACGCGGCATACTTTCAACAGCTTTAAAATGATCATCATACAAATCTCTTGCCATAGTGCGTACCTAGAAAATGAATTCTGATTATCAGAAGTCATACCTTACTGTAATGAGACAACTGTTATTCTCCAAAATATTGGAAACATGGCCATCTTTTCTAAAGAAGTCCATGACAGATACAACAAACAGGGAAAAACTGAAATCTATCATACATCATGAAAGGTAGAAGTTGTGAAAGGCTAAAAGTACACAGAAGTACATGGAATCTTACTGAAACATATGGAAATTAAGCTTACAAGCACATATTAAACTACAGCACAAAGGAAGGAGAAAAGATGGGACTCAATCTGTAAATCTGTTTCACTAGAACTCTAACATGGATCCGCTAATCATTTTAGAGGTAAGATTAAGGGTGTTTTATACAGTTTCTGAATGCTCTATTCACAGTCCTGAAACCAAGTCACACAAAATGTCCATATGTGAGCTTATATTAAGAACTACTTTTCCTATAAAGTATGGATCACACAAGATACAGATCAGATAAAGTTCTTATTAAACAACATCTTGCTTATAAGAAATTTCTCCAAAAATCTTTCCTTTTCATTATCAGCATATATACAACAATACATTTCACAAGCTTCCAAGCTACACAGTGCAATCTCAGGTACAAAAGCGCACTGCCTTCCTTTTATCACTCCACCTATCCTCATTCATGCAGTATTTTAATTTTCTATTTAGTTTCACATTTCCTCAGATATAAGTGTCCTTACATGCTGCAGATTTTTGGTACAGAACATATCAACCGCACTGTTAGAAACTGTAACTGCAAGAGAGGTCAAGACTTCAGATTAGCTTGAGCCCTTGGCATCAGCTGGCCACAGAACATACATGTTCTATTTTGTGTTTTTTGTAAAAAGCTCAATATTTGATTTCTCAATTTCCCCCCACCCTCCATTATGAGGGGAAAAAAGGAAACAAAAAAGGGAATTTTAGGGAAGCCTAAAATCAGGGCATTTACACATTTAGATTCGCCAGCACAACTTTCACAATACAGATTTTTCACTTCCATCCCCTTATCTGTCACAATATTCAGTCTAAAATTAATATCTAAATGTAGTGAACAAAAGTAACATATGCCTCTGATACAACTGTAGTACTGATCATAACATCTTCTCTTTTCATAACATTTTTTCTTTTAGAAAAAAGAAAAACCTACAGAATTATACCACTATAGGTCTGAAGGATTGGATTTCCTTACATTTTTTAAAGAAAATTTGTTTTTTCTCTACGACAGCGCAGAGTTTACTAAGACTGTTGGATAAAAGCACCTGCAGAAGTGCTTTCTTACAAGTGAAGTCTTCCCCTTTAAGTTTAGCATAAAACTTTATCCAACTGAAATCAAGAGATTTTAATCCTCTAAGAAGAAACTACAACTCTATAAGCATATTATAAAACAAAACAAACTCAAATTTTAAGTATAAAATTCACAGGTGCTCACCAACCTTTTGCTTTGTCTTCTCCAGTTTTGATTTCAGCTTTCTTCCTCTTTTGCCTGTCCAGCCCGTCACAAATTCTGACCCTGCAATGTATTTTCAGAAAAGTCACAGATTTCTCACTGCTATGAAAAGCAACAAACGGAAAATCGACCTCATTTACACTTGCTCCTACCTGCACATAACACATACCTACATACTTACCCAAAGAGGTTTCAGCTGTAAAAGAATGCTTTGTTCCTCTGTTAGATTCAAACACAAAGCCTGGCAGATCTTCTTTCAGGATGGTAGCTTGCTGACCATCAGAATTGTGAATAGCAATTTCTCCTTCCTTTAAACAGGTGAGTGACCAGTTTCCTACAGTCAGTTTAGTTGGCCCTGGTGCCGATAAAATTGGCTGGCTTGTGGTAGACGGTTTTACTTGGCTTCGAGCTCTCTGCAGCTTCTCGAGGAACTCACTCCTACTTTCTATTTAAAAACAAAAACACGTGTTTTTTCTTCCCACAACTGTTTCAACCATCATATCTCTCAAACTTTTTTTTTTTTTTAATTGCAAGAACAAAACAACTGAGTACATTCAATGCAAAATTAAGTTTGAAATTAAGGGTCTTAAAGTGTTCTACATTTCTTCCCAGTATATTTCTGTGCTTCAATAGTGATTTATTCCATGATGGCATCAAAGTGGACAACACAATTCTTTATCAATGGTGCTATTGACAGATGTATTAAATCATCTTCACAATTACAATGGGAAGATCAAAGAAACACATAATAAGCTTTTGGTCTTGCAAAAAATAACTTCGCTTTTTATGGCCAGCATGAACTATTCTCAAAAGAGAGTTTTTAGGAATAGGACATTAAATGAATCCTCCAAGAGGAAAACAGCAATCAACTTAACGGCTTAAAGCAGGTGGACAAAAGATGCTGAAGACATAAAAGCCAAGCAAAAAAAAAAATATTTCAAAAAGGTCTGACAAGCAACATGTAATACAAGCAAATCTGAGCTAACAGCTGCTTGCTCAGATTAAATGTCACAAAGGCAACAAAAATATTTTTTTATAAACTATACTGAAAACTTTTCTTCATCTCCTTCGTAGAACCTCTAAATTCACCTCAGAGAAAGAAATCCACAGTCACACTACTTAATACAGTGACATTAATGTAGATGTTCCTATTCCTTCTTTAGTACAGAAATTTTAAGGACTTCTATACTTCTGAGAAAAACATAACATTAAAAAAAATACTAATTTAAAGGCACCACACGAGACTTGATTTATATTGAGGTACTTAATAGATGAAAAAGATATCTAGCTTAATCTAGCCTAGTTGAAATTATTCCAAACAACTACCTCCATTTTTATTAAATTATATTTTGAAGTCATTAAAAAAGCTGGACACTACATTGGAAATGTTAATTAGCACAATTCCAGAAAATCTGACAAATTTGTAATTTAAAAAATAAAAATTCCAGTTAAAATAAAAATGCAATAACATCATTAAAGATTACATCCAACTTCAAAGTTAACAAGTATCTTTACCTTTCAGCATACTGACTTGATAAATACAACTTTTATAGTGCGTGCACTTGCAAAATTGCTGTTTTCCTTTTGCTGCCATGATTTATGCTCCAGGTTTTAAAATGCGCCATTTTTATTGTTTTATAATGCAAAAATCAATAATCTTTATGCAAAAATATATCTGCACTCCTGAGGCATAACATTCATTATTGCTTAAAATTCGTAACATCCAGAGAGGTGTATAAAAAGATTTGTAAAATTTCATATGCAAAATTGAAGTTCTATTAATGGAACTCTTCCAGATTTACATAACTACATTTTAACAGATTTATTCTATAGCACATTGCACTGAAAGTGAGAGGATTACACATGATTGAGAATAATTTTGGGTTCCCTTAGACAGATTTTTGGAACTCACTTAAAGCTTCACAATTACCATTAAATTTCAATTTTTGCATTGAACTTTCATTTTTTCTAAAAAGTCAAACAAAACAAGGATTAAGCTAGTGGAGAGGGGTGAGTACAGACCTTCAAAAAACGTTCACAGGATCTATATTTCCCCCTCCCATCACAACTTTCATCATGCGATAAGCACTAACAAATTCCATTACTCAACCCTCTGAATTCTTGTCAGTGTGAAATTACTAAAAAGTATACCATGAGATCAGTCAGTAATGATTTAGTACATCAGAACATATAGTATAGTTCAGGACTATAAGATACTATTCTGAGTCTGTACTGTATGGTAGTAATTTTAGTTACTAAATACTAGCTTCTTTTCTCTTTAGTAAAGAGGCTGCTACACACACTTAGAGCTAATGGTTAAAGTTCAGGCCAATTACACTGCAATGTCAGCACTCTTAGTAGATAGCTATTTGACAAAAAGTTGGAAGAAGCCTCATTTAATCCTAGTCAGCTCCTTCTCTTCCATAATATCCATGCTAGTTATCTTGTTCAAAAAATTAGGATTTATTCAATCTTTTAAAGAAGATTGATATGAAAAGACGCATCATCTTAAATTCTCAATCTGACTTCCAGGTTCTGTTCACTCCAGCTTCATCTGAACTGTGCCCATTCCACTCATGTTGCAAACAAATGGTAAAGTGTCATCCCCAAGCCCACATCACTTAGAAAGAAGAAAGCAGAATTGGCATCTAGGGCCTATGAGCATTTAAGAAATTAATCTCACGGATCTTCAATTAAAACACGTGATAAGCAAATATCTTATCACAGAAATTGTTTACCTTTTAAAGTATTAGCCTTGTTAAAAAGAATGCAACGATAAATTTTCTGATCAAAAATAAATCTAGAAAAAAACCCAGAAGTGGTTTACAGCTGTGTTATAATCTAGAAACATACTGTATCACATTTTGTCTTCGTGCCCAAAAAATTAATGGCTAAAGTCATTAGCACTTCATTTCTATCCTGAATCATAATATGTTCTGTTATTTCACTCAATGGCTTGTTGAAAACATAATAATACTGCAAAGCATTTTATGTCTGCAGGTTCATAAATGCATGAACTGTTGCAAAAAAGATGAAACAACAAAGGAGGGTTGTTTCTGCCTTCAGAACAAGTTGTGTATTCTGTACAGAAAATTAAAACCACCTGTGCATTGTCAGTGCATAAGGTCTGTTCCCTTATCCTCTCTCCAACAAACAATTAAGACACTGTAACTTGTTTCCCAATCTCAATGAGAAACTTTCCATTACTTTGTCTTCAAACACATGCAATTTCATTCTGCTAGCTAGAAGCAAACAACAAATCACAATTTCAACCTGCTTTTCCTGGGACAGCCACTACAAAGTGCTTTTAATGACTGGGGTGAAAAAATTAAGTACGCATGGAGAAGATCAAAACAAAACGAAGTTAATACACTTTTACTGGCAAGATGTTTGCTTAACACAATTCACCAAGGAAGTCAAGTTATGGTCACATGCTATCTGATAAAAAGCATCACAATTAACTGACCACCTTCCACCTGTTTACATCCTTTACTATTTAGTAAGCCAATTCCTGCAAAACAAAATAGCTCCAATGAAATTATATAAACAAATATAACAGTCTCAAAACTTAACTTGGACTTGAATTGCAAAGAAACTACCTGAACTATCGGATCCTCCTTCAGGGCTGCCACTGGAATACATTGTGGCCAGTTTTCCATCCAAAATAAACCTGAACCATCCATTACTACCATTAGACAGTTCCAGGGCTGCAGCATCACTCCAGATATACAGGCAGTCCCTTCCCCTAATGATTGACCAGTCTCTCCAGTGATAGGGTTTACCCTGTTGCAGTTCTTTTGCATCCTCTTGTGGTTCATCCTCCTGTAATAAAATTGCATTAAACAAAAGAAAAACAAACCAAACCAAACACCTGAACAAACAAAAAACCAACCAAACCAAAAATCCAACCCACGCGACCCATTAAAAAGAAAAAAACAAAACCAAAACCACAACAAAAAGTAACACACAAACCAGGCATTTTATAAAGGCTTGAGGCAAAAAAGGACTCAAACCAAAAGCATAGGAACTATACTTCTGTCAGTAAAATTTATTCTATTAAAGAATACTTTTAAATATACAATATTTTGAAGAAGTTTCCTTTCAGATACATATTTATCTATTCAATGATAGCAACAGCCTACTGAATGAGACATCTACCTCTATTCAAAACTTGTACTGTCAGAAAGAATCAAAAATGGTTGAGGTTGGAAGAGGCTTCCAGAAGCCATCTAGTCCAAACCCCTGCTCATGCAAGGCCACCTAGAGGCAGTTGCCCCAGACCACATTCAGACAGCTTTTTAACATTCAAACACTAAATTATTATTTATTTATTTTAATAATAATAAAAAAAAACCACCAACCCCAGAAAGCCCCAAACTACCCAAAACCAACAGTAAAAAGCTTAACTATACACTTAAGACTTAATTATAAATCTTAACTGAATGGATAACAGAAGTAGTCTGCTTTCCATTCAGTTCATCTGAGTGGTCAGTAACAGGACTGCTGGAAATTGGTAAATATGCATTTAAAGTTTTCACTATGAAGAAAATTCCTTTTTAAAATATTTTTGATATATTCAATAACAATGTTTGAAACATCCGCAATTATTTGATGCACATATGCTAAAAAAGATGACCTTTGTGCAGAAAGGCCTCATTTTGCTTCGCGGTCATTTTCAAAACACTAGAGAAAAACAACCGTAAGTACTTAACAGTAGGAAAACTCAGCAGATAATAATGTGCTAACAAAAAAGGAAGTTACAGAAAACAAACATAAAAACAATTAAAACAAGTGGCATACAATAAGCATTAATGTAATAACCTAATCACCCTGCCCTAGACATTTTTTTAACAGTGAAAATTGTACTAGAAGAGTTGCCTTCACAGGAACAAATAAAGCTATCAATTCTATATTTACCTTCTCAGGCTTAGACTCCTCTTCATTTTCATCATCAGATGATGGCCCCGCCAAAGTTGACACTTTACTAATTACACCAAGTCTAGCCAGTTGGTCTAGAAAAAGATCACCACCTTTATCCACCAAATCCCTTATGATTTGCAAGGCTAGCAAATGGCCATCATCATCATCCTGTAATACATTGGATGGACAGAAAATAAGAGAGAATCTCCTTACCTAAAAATAACTTTACGTGCTTAACTTCATATATTGTCACAGATGGGTGCTACGAACATTTCAGTGTTAGCTATTAACAAGTGTGTGGAATCAATGAGTATAACCCCCTTTTCTGCACTGGTTACATACAAGGACATTTTCCTTCTTCCTACCTCTTGATCAAGAACTGTAGCTGTTATCTCAACCAGTATCGTGGGCAGATTGTGGCCAGCATCAGAGTCACAAACCTCTTTCAGCAATGCCTCAGAACAAAAATGTATCATTTTTCTAATGAGGGCAAGACTTGCTTTCCTTTAAAAAGAGATGATGGGGGGAAGAAAAAAAAAAAAAGAAAAAAAAATTCTTACAAAGTTAAAGTAAGCAGTAATCAAAGCAACAAAACAGTTCAAGATGTTCAAGATAAAACTGCTTTTGCACTATATTTATACATGCTTTCAAAACAATATTTCTTTTTTGAGTTTCAGATCTTGTTACTGAAACCAAAATTGGTTATTGTTAAGTCCTAGATTATCTCTAAGAATAATTCACCTACTGAACTTTCTTGATTATACAGTACTAGAAGTCTAACATATTTTTCTCTCCTCGACCCTTCTCCAGGTAAACCTATTTTACATTCTGTCTTATCCACTCTCAGTGATGGCAATTCACTTCTGAACATTCCATCTTCCTCCCTGGTGGCCAGCCTTCCATTTCTGTCACATACTTCCCATGTTTTGGCAAGATCCCTACAGTTTTAATGTCTGAAATTACTATTAGATCATACAGCTTTCCATACCACAATTAATTTGGAAGCCAATCCAAATTATGGCTAAAGCTGAATTTTTTATTTGACCGAGTTTTAAAAACATTATTTACCCAATTAATAAAGAAAACTTTGAAATACAGAAAGCCAACTATTTCTTTCCACAATCTGCAACAACAGTTAATAGCGCACAGATTATTAACACAGTTTCTTACTTCCTTCATTTGAAATGACCTAGTTTAAGCTCCCTATCCTTAGCCCATGTAGAGTCTCTCTCCACCAGAGTCCCTTTTTATCTTCTATTTTCTCCCCCCAAAGTACCTATAAACACTGGGAACATAAATAGAAAAGATTAAGCAATTGTTAAGTTCATAGTGTAAAAGGCTGAGAGGTTATAGTCAGATGCAATTTATCACAACCATTATGCCACCCACAGTATTCCTTTTTAAGTATTAAATTAGATTACATTCTTTTAATTCTCTCAGTAAGATTTATCTTCTCCAGTTGATTAACACTTAAGCTGTTAAGAAGTCTTCTAAAACCTTCTAAAATAGCTTTTTCCAGTCTTATAATTTTGCAATGAATTTGTCTTGATACCACCTCATTAGTTCACCTCTTGCAAATTAGTACTTTCATTACAATGGCTACAAACAGCTGTAACCAAATACACCATCTATACAAGGTACTACATGAACATAGTATTCTTTCGTCATTCTACTATAGTCAACAGTATGCTTTGCTCACCCACTTTTGACTCACCAACCATATTTTTTCCAAGATATCATTCCACCAGAAAAAAACCTGCTACTTAAAATATCAAGTAAAAATCAGACTTACATCACCTTTCAAACCACCAGCTCTATTCAAACAGAATTATGTTTAAGTACCATGTTGTAATTTTTAATGGAAAACAAACAAACAAAATCTTGGCTTTTTTTAACAGAACATATTAAGAAATTCAAAATATGCAGGGAAATTGTCTATCATGACAATATTACCTTATTGAAGGCAACATAGTTTGTTGAAATGTTTGTGCAAACACAGGCAATAATCTTTTCAAGTATATGGGTGCCATTTCTGGATCTCCTTTGGGTTCATTACATTCTTCCTCATCCTTGTTTGCATCTTTCTTTTTCTTCTCATCACCTTTGTTAACAGGACACATCCAGTCCCCTGGAAAATTTTTTTTCCCAAAACTGTTCAATGGCAAAACCCGAGAAACCAAATAAAAAAAACCCCTTCAAATAAATCTAAGAGTTTTCTTTACTAACATCTACGTACCTGAATGAAATATGCATTGCTAAAAATCGAAAATTTATGCCTGCAAGACTCATTATCAAACATTTTTTTCAAGTACCACCACCAAAGACCACTCGTAGGAGAAAGTCAAAGTCCTTAAAGGGAACTAAATATGAACACATAACCACCTGCAGCTCCACTTCTACAAAAGTGTCACAAACAGGTAAAGTGCAGTTCCCATGTAGAAAGAAAGGATGTCAGAGAGGGTACCAAGGCTGACATCCTCTGAACCCACAGCAAAAAAACCCAGTCTAGCCCCATTCCACAACTGAGGAGCAGGACCACTGGCAGAAAACAGTGCTTGTGGCCAGCCAGCAGTGTCTTCAGTAATCCCCATCCCTTAAGAACATCTGAAATGTTTTGGTTTTATATACACTTTGCAGTTTAAGGAATGTTAGTCGAGATATATATATAATATTTATTTATTTATATTTATTTATTTTACATATATAAAAGTATTTAAATATGTAAATATATAGCTTTATTGATCTTAATAGAGTAAAATTCTAATAACTGAATTACTATATATAAGCATTTCTCCTAGCAAGGACATGAAATTAAAAACTGCACTCACCTGGAGACTGAAGAATAGCTACTACTTCACTGTGTCCCCTTTCGCGAGCTTTGTCTAAAGGAGTTTTCCCATCCTCATCTCTCAAATCAGGATTTGCACCATGTCTTAACAGAGTCTGGAAACAAATATTTTTAAATACTTGTATATATTAAAAAAAAAAGTAAAAAGTTAAGATTCTTCCTGTCAAAGTAGTAAAGATGCTTTTCATATACTTTTCCTACACTCTTCTCATGGCAGTAAAAAAATTAGGACATTACATGCTTTTTATATTTGTAGAACCAATATACAGCTTTTATTCATGTCACTGCCCTGTCATGAAGAAAAAAATTGTTTTTTCATGAGCACTGAAAAGAACGTGTAAGTATTCGACCGTGCACACGTTAGATATACTGCATTGAAGACATTTTGTACAGAACAAGGCAAAAAGCCAGCATAAGGCTAAGTGTCAGTTTAATTCGTACCTTTGCTACCTGAGGTCTTCCAAAACATGCTGCATAATGTAATGAGGATGACCTCTGACCTCTGTTTACATCAGCACCCCTTTCACAGAGAAATTCTACCTGTTAAACAAGAAAAAGGAAATTGGCTTTTTCCATCTTTCCTTATGTAAATAGCCTAAAAGTCTTTAAGATTCTGTAAAACTTACCATTTCCTGAGTTCCAAAAGCTGAGGCCCAGTTTAAAAGAGTTTGTCCTACATCATCCATAAAGTTTACTTCGAAAGCTGAAAGATGCAATGAAATAAAAATAGTTAAAGCTCCCAGAATTATAAATTAAACTTCATCAGTGTTCTTTAAATAAACACCAGCTCTTAAAAAACCAACATCCTCAATAATTCTAGGGAAGCATTTATGCTCTTAAATGCAATTAAAAAAAGTAGCATAGGAATTATTACTAACAAGACCTGTTCTGTATTTAACAAAATAAGTACATAAAGATTTTCAAGGCACTACCTAAGCATTTCTTATGACACCATAGATTATAAAAAGATACTTTATCCCATTTTCAGAGTATTTTTGCTTACCTCCTGTGTCAATAGCATCTATTAGCGCATCAGTATCCTTACTGCGGATGCAATCTATCAGCTGCCGATGAGAACGTTCCCCAGAACTATCCAGTCTTCGCAACCCTGGGATTCTGCCTGTAGATCCAGCACTGGATTTTGGCAGGGCTTTTCTCCCTTCGAACAGTAGCACCAAAAGAAGATCTACTAACCGCATGGTATCCAGTACACATCTCTCATCACCCTGCAACGCACTTTCTATAGAATCTGGAAGTTCAGATCTTAGGAGATCCTGGAAATAATTAAAAGTCTGAACAATAAAAAATATACAGGGCTTTAGAAAATACTATCAGAATCGGGTTTCATTTCCATATGAAATGTTTCCTTTCTTCCCCTCTTTATAAATAACCTATATGTATGTATACATATAAAAATAAAGCCTAAAGATTTCGGTATTGATATACAAAATAGCAACACAAATCTCGCTTATATTAAAGTACACAAAGTGAAAAATCCTATGAGAACAAAAAGCTGTAGCATAAAAGGATTTCTTACATGTGTTACTACTGGAGAGCCTCTACACAGGGTTGACAACAGGCTTACAATAGTTGACACCTGATTACTTAATTTAGAGTCTGCAGCTGTAGCTGGTGCTCCAGTGCTACTCCGTCCTGGTTTGCAAGCTGAAGATGGTCCTGATGCTGTTCCACCAGCAGCTGCCATGCGAGACAACAACTCCTCAGTTAATCCGTGCTTAGCTAATGGGGCAGGGTCAACTCCACGCCGTGTGAATCTGTCAGCTAATGAAGCAAAGCATCTCAGAGCTCCATCTGAAACCTAAGAAAGAAGTGCAAGAGAAATCCTGAAAATTCTGTTACTTAAAATGAGAAGATGCTAAGGAGATATTTAAGAACATGGGACACATAGAAGGACCTGATTTCCACAGATTCCCCTCAAGGTTAATGAACAGAGAAGATGGGCTTTATAAGCCAGAAACATGGAGTTGGAACCCAACAATGCCCTGAACTGCTCACTGAAAGGCTGTACGGCTGTTGGGTTCCCCTCACCCTTTCTCTCTGTTGATAATACATAGAAATCAAGGAAACTATTTTTCTTTGACTGCAGTTCAGCATTGTGAACATCTCCTTAAGCCCCAAATCAATCTAGAAAAACCATGTTCAATAATCAAATTGCCAAATTCATGTATGTTGCAGCACATTTTTAGAATTTTTTAGTTATACATGCTGTTCTTACAGGAAACACAGCTCTTTATAATCCCTACTAGCAATTGTCCATTGCTGAAGCTGTATTTAAAGGTCTACATGGCTTAAGTAAAAGAAATTTTTCACCTGGACCAAGCCTAAAAGCAGGACAAACTGGGAAAAGCAGATTTTACCCTAAGATAATGCAGACTGCCCACTGAGCACCTGACCCAAGGATAAGAAGTATTTTTGAGACAGTAGAATACAAACTCCCAAATTTAGGTCTGTCACCAAAGGAAAAACAAAAAAATAACCCCACAAAAAACCCACAAACCAGCAGTGATACTGTGGAAACAAGACTTACAGTTGATCCTCTTAACAATCCAGATAAAAAACACTGCTGGCCAACTGCCCAGGAAAAAAATCCAACTTCTTCTGATGACGGTGTTGAAAAGAGAGGTTTTGTCTTTAACATCTCTCTCATCTATACACTGAAAGTATCTCCATCTTTCAAAAAGTTTGCATAGGCACATCAAGATGAGCTGCTTCAGGCACATTTGCCTTCATAGACTTGCAGTAGCAAACCAGATCAGTGACCAGGAATAATTAAAAAAGCCCACAAAATAAAAGCCAACACAATATCTATTCTTTACTAAAATTTAAATTGCTACACTTCTTACTCCTTAAAAAGTCATTAACTTCTAGCACAGCCCATTTTTCAAATTCTTGTCAGCCATCACAAACCAAGGGCTTAAAGACAGTTACTCATCAACACAAAGAACAAGATTAGAGTATTAGCCAGGCATCATGAAGTTAAAAATCTTGGATCTCCATTAAGTTTGTAAAGATTTGAAAAACAAAATTTGTCATGAATAAATGCAAAGCATGTTAAACTTCTGGCATGGTCCCTGCATGCCAAGCATTCTGGTTTACCAGGACTCCTTTGCAAGGCTTTTTTTCTTTAACTGGTAATGGTCACTACTCACATCCTCTGTCAGAAATACACAGGAGAGGTTCATCTTATTTAATACACTGCATTAGTGGCATCAGTTTACAAAGCAAGAGGGTACTGTGGAAGGCATTTACGTTTCTTCTCATGAATTGCAAGTTTAGTAGAAATGTCAAAAAAACCCCAAACCAGCAACCAACTTATAGATAACCTGTATATATAACCTGTTCTTGAGGCCTCATTCATCTGGTCTGAACTTTTCCTTCAAGTGATGTTACTAACTGGTAGCCCTCACAAAAAGTGAGCAAATCCAGCAGTGTAAAAAGACAGAAAGGGAGAACACAGCACCAGTGAAACTTTACAAAGCAAGTTGCTGGTTAAATCCATAATACACACCAACATGCATTGTAAACCTGAGGCTCGTTTCTCAAGGATAGTGGCAGAGATTTACTTGTTATTGTCTGGGTTACCCCAATCTTAAGCATGCTTACCTTAAAGCTTAACTGCTAACAGAGTAATTTAATTTGAACTTTCATTCAGACCTCCAACAGCCCCAGCAACTGCTTTTTCAAACACATTATAAATTGGAAAACAGTTAAAATACCACAGACTTACAGCCTAGATTTCAGGATTAGACTGCTCAAGATGAGCAGTGCATTAATAAAGCTAGGAAATGTTTAAAAAACATGGTAGCTTATTCTGAAATGGCTACTGTGACAGTCCCCTGACAACTGGGTCTTTCAAAAAAAAAAAAAAAACCTAAAAATATATTTTAAAAATTAAGCTCACAGGCAAAAAGGTTTATATGATGTGCTGCTTAAACCAGACTGGGGCTGAGGGGTTTAGAGAAAGGAATGAGGACAGAGGTGGAAACAAAATGGGGACTGAGAATGATATGGACAAGAAACCTGGCCAGGGTACGGCAAGAATTTGACTAAAGACCTATTGCAAAGCATTAGTATGACATACACAAAAGGATTCTACTAGTAGGAAGATAATTCCTTTAGAATTCATTTTCCAGATTTTACAAGCAGTACTTCATCTCAACTTAATAAAACTGCAATAGAAAAGCAGTACTTCATCTATAGTAGTAGTACCACTTAAGATGGCTTCCACTGTAATATTTTAGCATTGATTGTGGAAGTTTTAATTGCTTCTCTTAGTTTGGCAAAAGGAAAAAAAAATAAAATTATTTTTGTCTCTTATTTATGCTCAGCTTTCATAGTGACAGAGGTGCAGTCATACAACAATAACTACTTCAGAAAGTATTTCAAAATACACTGATAAAAGCTATAGGATGTTTTTCAATCAAGTTTTCAGAGATCAAGTAAGATCATATTCACACAACAGTGCTTGAAGTCAAACAGTAAGCGTATTTTTATCTTCTTGTCATCACAATTGTAAAGGATGCTATCATAGTATCTAAATATAACTACTATGTAAACATATAGTTGTGAAGGCTATATAAAAATAGTTATTCATCTATTAAACATATTAAACATTCTATCTATTAAACATAATGGAAGTTAAATTCACAGTATATTGAGCTGCAAATTTATATTATTACATATTACATTACCTGATGGTCTTCATGTTTTAATAAGCTAGACAACGACTCCACACAGATCTCTAATGAAGAATCCTGAGGCTCCATCTTGCCACAGAGTCTGGATACTACAGCCATAGCTGAATGCAAAGTATCTTTATGAACAAGGTGTCCGCTGTCACGAATGAATGTCAGTACACAATTCAACCCTCCAGCTTCAAACACGGCTCCCGACTCACGGGTACAGATTAATTCTAACACCTATGACAAAACGAAATTTAATTAGAATGAAGTATACATAAAAAGTAATTTATTTACCCATCTACAGAACTGTTAAGAAAATGAAACAAAACAACAAAAATCCCACCCCACTTCCTCGACTCCCAGCCGGGGCCAAAGCCTCCACTACTCTAGTAGTTACAGTTTTCTTCAAAAATACAGAAGCAAATACAAGAACATCCCCCAACAGCATGGTCACAACAGGCGTTCATGAGACAGCTGGAAAACAGTATCCTTTCCTGGAAGAATGAAGTCTCTGGATAACACACAATTGAGAGCTCCGAAACTTCCAAGAGTACTATTACTCCACTACTCCAGTGATGTACTTTTGAGTAGACTAGAACTAGTAAATACACGTATCAAGTCTGATGCCATGGTATTCAAGGACTTAAACTATACCACATGGCCATGAGTTATGCTTTGAACAACAGATTTTAAGGGTCTTGAAAATTTTTCTGAAAACTTTACAAGGGTGCAGAAGAGCTGTGTGTAGTGCTACTGAAGAGACAGCAGATCATCTTTTATAGCAGGCAATTTATCTGTATCTGGAGCAATTCTTCATTCCCTTTTTTTGCACAAAGTTAGACTTCGCATTCTAGACACGCAACATAAACAGTAAAATTTTCTTCTAATTTGTTTTGTTTCTTTTTCAATACTTTTTTAAAGGAATCTCAGCTTTGAAGAGCAGCAGATAAATAAAGATAAGCAGTATCACTGGCATGTATCATACTCTGGTTATGCTTCGCATTTTAATAAAATGAACAGGATTAGAATAGGAGGAAACTCTTCAGAAACAAGAGCAAGTTTTCCAGCTCCTTCTTTTCCACATCCTTTCTTATTGAAGAAGGATCTTCAGTACACACACCTTCACACATTGCTCAGCCAGATCTCTGCTCGTTCTGTTGTTAAGTTCAACAACTACTAAACGATTACAAAGTGCTTTGATAGCTCCATCCACTCCCACAATCCTTCGGGTGCATTCGGCTGATACATCCAGATAATACGTTATGGCACGAGCTGTTACTTCTAATACATTGTCTGGAGCACTTTCATCAAGAAAAATTTTGCACAGCGCTGGTAAAAAAGTTCGAGGAGGGCATCTGCAGGAGAAAGAAAGGCAAACACACAACAGTACATTACTAAACTAAGTTGCGTAAGTTTCTCTACGTTAAGTAATTTCATACACTTTCGCATTAACAGATCAACGTTTTTCACGCTAACACGACTTGCTCAGTTACATCGTAATTGGTTTAGAGCATTCATTTAGAACACCAGGATGCACACATCTCATATACGCTCCAAAATTCCAATCAGTAATCTGAACAGACACTGCACTGGGGGAGCAAGCCAGCAGGGAAAAAAAAAAAAAAAAAAAAATTCCTGGAATTTTACAACCATTCAGGGAAAAATTTATCCTCTTGGGAAATTATTTTAGGAATTAACCTCACATAACTAATCTAAACGCATTTTTTCTTAACAAAGCTTCAAGGTTCATGATGATAAACAGCTACTTAAACTTAACCATGAAATACTGATACAGTGACTTAAAATTTTGGATTCGCTACACAACTTAATTCTGAGTGGTCCTTCTTCCCTATATTATAAGCATTCTCACTTGTCTTTTTATCCTACTTCAGCTTCTGCCCCTGCACCCCACCTCATTCTTTTTCCCTAACCACACTGAGAACATATTTAACTCATTTAGCTTGCTTCCTTTACAGTTTCTCTTCATATCCATGTCTCAGTAGCCTCTGGCTCTCCTCTTTATTGTTAGGCTCATTTTCATACACAAGGACAGTCAAGAACATCTTCATGACTTCAAAACACAATAAGCAACCCGCAGCAGTCCATCTACCCCTCTGACATAGTAGGACACAAAACAAAATGGATGGCCATAATAATGCTTTTCACTATTACGGCAGCTGCGGTTAAGACTGATTTGTATCAAAAGTTCTAAGACATGAAGCTATACTTTAAGACAATTTATCTTCCAATAGCATAGTTACTCAGCAATAAATAACATAATGATTGCTCACTACAGTGGCAGAAGACTTCCAAGGTGGTGGTGGGCACTTAAGGGAATATATGCTGTGACAGTACTTAAATTAACTGGATACCTCATCCCTAGATGTAGGAGATGAGACTAAATCTACAGGAAGCAAATACTGTAACTTCTCTTACATTAGGATTTTGGTCTGCAAAAGAAAGCCTAAAACTTTTCTAAATTAAAAAAGAGCAGAAGTAATAGCATGCTTTTGGTCTAGAAGACAGGTGAAGTACTCATTGATGAATCATTCTGAAGACTAAGCCAGAGGTCATTCATATCCCATTTGGTACACAGTGACTCATGCAGAGGCACCAAGTCCTGGGACAGCAAAAAGTTAACAGTTTCCTTGAATATCTGCCTATGCTTTTTGAAGTGATTAAATAATACTGCCTGACAAATAAATACATTACCCAGTGATCCTTAATGACATAAATTAATAAGAGAAGCTTTGATAAAGCTAAATCACATATTTAATACTTATATTGCCCTATCCAGCCTATATTGTCTGTTATTCTTAACAAATCTGCCATTTAACTCCACATCTTTCTTAAAGAACTTTGCATTTTGAAGACATTCTCTGGAAAAAGTAGTCTGAAATCTGTATTTATAATTAGATGACCACCATACACAAGAAGTACTGCAGTATATAAAAATTAAAGTGGACAGGGCTATTTGAACAAGTGTTTTTCTGTTGGATTTTTTACACTGCATTTTACGCCATACCAGACAGATCACTAAAACACTGCTATGAACTTTGTGTTCGTCCAACATCATATTGCATGAAAATAAATTTAACAATAAACACAAATCTTAAAAAAAAAACCAACAACAAAACAAATGAACCAAGACCACCCACGTATAACCACATGGAAGGTCAGGAACTCCACTGCCCCCAGTGTAACACTAGCAAGCAGAAGTAAACCATTTCTTAGATATCCAAAGAAAGCAGCAGAAAAAATTCCTCAAGATTTCTGCAGGGAGTTAAAAGCAAACTTAACATTTGCATTTTTTCTATGACTTAATGGCTTATAAAAAGACACAGCACAAATGGAACTCTGCAGTATTTTTTTTTTTAAATGGAAATTTAGAAATTTGGAAGAAATCTATTCCTGTCCTTAAAACACCTGTCCACAAGAACCAATTACCCAGCAGATACAGCAAAAATACAAGGTTACTAAGAGCCTATCATTGCTGTTGAATTTTTTGCCAGCACACAAATGTCAGCAACACTCTTGTAAGAGCACAGCTTACTGGCAAAAAATGAAGCGCTTGGGTTTTTTTAACATGTCTTTTTGCCAGAACCTCTAGCTACATTAGTCAGATCCCACACTTTTTCAATTAGAAGGCAAATAGCAACCTGCAATTGCCATCATGACATTTGTTTTCTGATTTAGAGGAATGATTTCCAGTCCTCCAATAAAGTAACCAAGTTTATCACAAGGTTTCAGGAAGAAACTGTAGATCTGTCATTCACTTCACCTGTGGGAATTACTTGGTTCTCAAAATAAACAGCTACCCAGACTTCAACAGTTTTGTAGACTCTGGCAATGCACACTGAATTCCTGTAAAAGCAGCAATGGTAAGAACTTCACTTGTTCTGAAAAAAATAAATTATCTATCCTTTCTGAAAATAGTGCCTGATCTAATTTTAACAAGAGTTTTCACTCATAGAAAATTCTTTCAAGCTACTTTGACCTCTGAGCTCTATGTACTTGATGCTTGTTTCTTTTAACAATTTGTGTTTGGTTTGGGAGTTGGTTGGTTGGGGTTTTTGTTTGGTTTTGTTTTAGTTTTGTTGGATATTGCTAGCAACTGGGAAGTGGAGAGCTGGACTACATCACGTAGAAGAGGCAGTAGAAACACTTTATAAAGATGTATTAAGGACAATAAGTAGGACTGAAGAAAACAGGAGGGAAAAAAAACAATACTGAAGGTTTAGTTAAAGTGGTTTTTTCCTCTTCTTTTTCCTGCAGCAAATAGAAAAAACCAACACATACGAAATCACAGGCTTGAAAATAAAATACAAATTTAGAAGTAACAGAAACGTCAACTTCATTTTTCTTACATTGTTATGAGGAACACAGCAAAAATACCAAACCAGAATTTTTGTCCTGGTCTCCAAAACAGCAAATGAGAGCCTCTTATTATTTTAGCACACAACTAAAATTTAATGTACAGCTGGATCATCTTCTTCCCCATCATGTCTCTCTCAACTCAAACAATTTGATTCAAATTCTACACAGTACAGGAATACAAATTATTATTCCTAAAGTCATACCAGGCAATGAAACATGCGCAGAAGTATTTCTGAGGAAAGCGAAACCGACAGACCAAGATTCCATCAGCCTTGAGTCTCTGCCAGCGAGACTGTCAAAAAGTGCTTTTATTATTTATTGTTTTATAAACACTGCATTAATAATCTATCATGTACAGCTACTACTTTTTCAAAAAGGTCACAGCTGGCAAGAGATCCAACTTGTTTTTTTCAAGCTCCAAAGGATGACAGCAACACCAACACTGACTTTGAAAATTAAGTCTGTATTCTCAGACACTTAGGCCAAAGCAGCCCGCAATACACCAATTTGCCTAGACAGGACTTCTATGCTGTCTTGTCCACTGCTCTGTAACATTATTCCAGGCCAATACATTGTTATACTTGGTTCTAAGCAGCACAGTTCTTTACCATTTTGAACTTGTAATGGTATCAGCAGGAATAAAAAAAAAATGTTTTCTGTGCCAGCCTGGTACACATGGCTCTCCACTACTTATATAAAACAGCTTTTCTGGTCAGTTACAGACTTTATCATTCTATGAGACCACAGTTACAAAGTTGCATTTGCATGCATTTCTGAAATACAACTTCAAGAAGCCATGCCCAAGCCTCTTCACATAATCTCACTCTGTGGGTGTCAAGAGTTCGAGACAAGATTAAAAAAACCAAACCTATCAGTATATATTATTTATTTCTATTATTATTATTATTTATTATTTCTATTATTATTATTATTTATTTCTATTATTTAGAATTTAAACAGTATTCTGTTTGTGCAGATCCTTATGATTAGGATGGTAAATTTCTGTGCTGAACCAACTGAAACAACCTAGCAGCAGGAGCTTCTTGTGACAAATGTAATTGACTGTTCTTCATTAACATCACATAAGACAGCAGGTAGGAAGCACTGTCTTCCCACCTTAATTCATTGCAGTCTTGTGATCATTAGACATGTAAAATCAAGACTGAGCCTCACACATTACTAGCTCTGAACTTCTCATTGCATTGTCTTGTCCCATCCAGGAAAGTTCCCAATAATGTTTAGCACCTCCCTCTAACCTATTATCTGCAACACACAAGTCATTAGTATTTGTCATACTGTAGCATCTGAGGGCTCATCACAGATCAGGATCTCCCTGTACTAGCAGAGCAAAACAACAGATTCCATCCTAGAAAACCTACAAGTATAATTGTACAATAGGGCAGATACAGACAAAAGAATGCAAACTAATCATCCCACATTATTATACAGATAAATTCAGATTATTTTTGGTGGCTGAAGTCTGCTTGGGCCTTAGCAGAAAGTACCAGTTCTGTCACTCGCACACAACCTGTTGAGCCTGTAATAGCAGAGAAGGGCAGCATACCAACACATCCCCAGTGCTCCAGCCACAGTCTTCTCAAACAGGTGGTTAGAATAATGATAGCATAAAATTGTACAGATGTCACTTTGAAGAACTTCAGTCATTATGCTGTAAGTAACTTTTCTATCAATGACTGTGTTATAAACAGAAGTACACAGGTCAGGTTTATAGAGATCACCTTCTAATCCCCAAATCCACACTAAGCTATTTACACAGGGGTCTTATGGTTGAAACTATGAGAATCTGCTATACATGTCTCAGGGACAAGAACTTGCATGTGTGAGTAGCGGCAGAGAAAGGACTGGAAGGGGTAAATCGGAACACCAGCACACTATGGGATTCAACAGTGTCACAGCCATACAGCATGTGTTCAGAGTACACCCCTCCCTTCTGTCACACATGGATTTCCGTGTGCTGGCACTTGTCCCCTAAGAAAAAGGTAAAATTCTGCCCTTACTCAGTGGATGGTCTTCACAGCTCAAAATTGTGCAAATGGGCTTTGTAAGTAGTCCTTAAGTCTTTACTCAATTCAATCTTGAGTAAAGGCACCTTGTTACTAAAGTGTAAGCAAAGGGAGCACAGGGAAGACAAATCCACTGTTCACCTGGAAGCAATTCTAGTAATCACATCCCGAGACAAGCACCTTCTGAGAACCAGCCCCTCTTTTCAATGAAACACCAAGTAACCAAATGCAGTCAATACAAGCAGGAACCAAAGAGTAAGTCAGATGAGCCATGTTAGGTATGCATCACTATTACACCTTAATTCCCAGGTAAATCCCTACTGGCTTACTTAAGCAGATCAAAATAAATCAAAGGGGACTAAAACTGTCTCAAATATTTGATGTAGAAGATTAGGTCCCATCAGTAATACAGATCCTAATGCTAAATGCCCAACTAAGACTGTACTCAGAACTAAAATGTATTTTGACCGGTAGTGAAACAAAACACTTTAGGAGTGTTGTATCACAGTGGCTGCACATCAGACCCACCTTTAGAAAACTAAGTAGGAAAATGAAGGCTGCCAAAACTTCCCAGGACAGCATGGAGACTAAGGGCAAAACTATGGCACGAAATAAACTGATGTGACAAGACAGGATGACCAGTTTTTAGTACACTGCCTTCTACTGGCAGATGATGCTTTTGATTTCCAAGGGAAAAGAACACAAACAAACCTTCCATCACTGCAGGCCCTGACTTCCACAGAGAGGAAAAAAAGCAAAGTGTGTAATTTCTAAACTTAAAAACAACCTGGTGAAAACAGTTTTGACATTGGGATGCTTTATCTAGACCATATATTAACTAAAAGTAGTAATATATGTCAGAAAAAAAGAAATTCCAACAAAAAAAAAAAGTTGCTTTATCCTCAAAGTTGAGGTGGAAGGGGGAGAATCATGCTGCTCACAATGGCCTATTTGCAGTGGAACAAACAACAAGATAGTGGTGAGTGCTCTAACACAGGAAAAAAAATCTATTAAAAAAAATCTATTAAATATGCTTTATTCTTTCAAAATAGAAAATAATGGCCAATAAGAGCTAATAGGTAGCTCCAAAGTTCAAGCTTTTCTTTAGGAACATTCCCTAATTAATATGAAAATTAAAGGAATTTTTTTTTTATTTTCATTTCTAAGAAGCTGTATTAACATCACATCGGGCACTTCCTAAAGTACTTTAAGAGAGTGATTAGGGACCATCTTAGTGAATTAATGAGGTTACTCCGTGTTATTCCCTAGTGAAAGACTGACTTCAGTAAGTTAATGAGGTTACTCTGCGACCAATGCTACAGCTCTTGCCAATTAAGTCTCTCAGTTCTGGATGTCCACCCAACTTGATTCCTGTACTCCCAGGATAAGAGCTTCTGCTATTTATTACCATGTGAAACCCATCACATTTCAAAGATCTTGATGGAAGACAGGTTTGTAAATAACAGTTTTCAAAAAGTCTGAAATAAGTACTACTCAGTATTTAGCCTTTAGACTCTAATCTATTAGAATATAAAGCAGTAGGACATTCTGTTCCCTGTACTAACATCAAGAAAAGAACTAAACCACGTTAAGAAGTGCTTATTCTGTATAATTCCTATTAAAAGTCAAATTCATGCTTTCAGTATTAAATTTAGTTTATTGGATTGTAACCACCATGATACACAAATTCTTTAACATACATTCTTCCTCTGCATAAGTTTAACTGATCTAAAAACACCTTCTAAATATCACAGTCACATTGATAAGATGTCAAGAAAGGCTAAGGTAATGTATCAGTATCATTACTTCAGCATTTACAGCACTATAATCAGCATAACTTCATATGCTGAAACACTTCTCTTTTCTCCCTCCCCCACTCCCTCTGCAAGAACAGAGGTTTCCATAGGGATACAAAATTCTTAAATAGCTACACCAATAAGCTCCTACCAGTGCTAAGCCCTTAAACTCGAATGAAATGACTCAGCTGATTTTACAGCCTGTCAGTATAAAAAGACACCAAAGAAGTAAAAATAGGCACTATAAACTCATTTATGTAATTACATTTCATATTTTAAATGCATGTAAAAGCCTTAGCTAAAGCAGCAATAATAATGGCAGTTTAAAACTACTGTTGTGTTTCAACAAAACCCAAAAGGAGGAAATAAAAATAAACAAAGACAACCCTGCTTCACTCCCAAAACGGTTAACACAACCACTGCTAGCACTAGGGTGTATTACCCAATTCCAGAGTAACTGCTGGATGCAGTGGATACGGAGCCCCTGCCATGCGACAAGGCCTTAGGCTTCATGTGACTTGTGGCCAAAAACCAAGCTCAGCTGCCTGCCAGAACTGCGCTGGATCTTTAATGCATACCATCTGCTGAGACCAGTTAAACATAGGAAAATAAAGAATTATATGTGCCTACACTATTTAATGATTAATATATAATAATCTTAAATAACTAAAAATTAAAATACTAAAGTTAAACCTCACTAGTAACTGTTTTTGAGGAAAAATATACCAGTTATATTTACAACAATGTGTCACACTACTTTAAAGATTCAAAGAACTTTTTCAGAGAACAAAGAACACATCCTGCACAACTGAGCTGTTCTTAAAGCAACAGCAATTCCAGCTTATTTTTGATTAGTGATTGTTTTTCCTTTCCACAATTCTTTCTATGGCAGGAGATCTCAGACTTTCCCTCACCTCTCCTTCACTGAAATACCATTTTGTTTCCACATATGAACCAGAAAAAAAAAAAAAAAAAAAAAAATATCAGCAGAGTAATCAAGATCACCCACAAAAGAACTGCCCACACCCCTGCACTGCCTATGTATTCTTCAGGACCCACTTTCAAGCCATACAGCGTTGTTTTCTTCCAATGCTGCTACACAACAAATAAGTCCAGAAAATATCCACTTATAAGACTTTAGAGATACCAAACTGTATTTTTAAGGTACAACACAGGCACAAGTAAAAATTCATCTCTAATTTAGGAACTTTTACCACAATTATGAAATATTAAACCTTTACAACTCTGAATCCCTACTCTTAACTGCAATCACAGCTCAGGCAATAAAATAAAACTAGGGAATTAACAACTCCATCCTGTATCTATTCCAGCAGAAACTCTGTGTTATCAGAAATTAAAATAAATTAATTTAGAATTCAAATTTGACATTTAGAAACACTTCCAAACATTCATTTAGCTAAATAAAATGACAGATAGCTGAGCCTTTTTCTCAGAGCTCACTGTTAGGAGGGAACACATCATTTAAGTATTCAGCTACACATTCAACAAATACCAGTTGTGTGAAATGAAACAAAAATGCAAATGCACAAGAAGGAACAGTTTATGCAGAGTAGGTAATTTCTAAATTTCTAAATAATTTACCGTTAGCTTTGCTTCTGAGTTTACAGAGCATGTGCTGGGCTGCTTTTTGCATTTTTCAGTATCTTATGCCATGCCCCAGGGTAGTAATTCCACATATGTTTGTTCTCTTACCTCCAGCATTTTGTAACTATTTTGCAGAAACTTGGTCCACAATACCTGAATAAATTACAGAACTTGAAACTACAGATATTTCTGCCTATGATTTCCACTGCTAGTACTGGTTCAAGTACACATTACATTTGTTAACATTTCGAAAGAAAATAAGCAATTAAAACAAAAAGTATGACTGTGTAAGTGTGCCTAAACATGCGCATTCCTCCTTTTTCCTTGCAACAAACCTTAATTTCATTACTCAGTGCAAATTAATTCTTTGGCATCACTAGCCTAGACAGCCCTCTGGGGCCAGCTATTTACAGCACTGCCATTTTATAAGCATTCCAATCACGGATATATGACTAGGTAAACTGATAAATGGCGGTAGCTGAAAGAAGATTAAATATTTTTTACTCTTAACATGCACATGTAAATTTTTTTGAAAAAATATTGCCTCATCTTTCTCTGTTTCTATTCTTCATCGTTGCCGAAATGATTAATTAGTTGATTGATTGATTGTGCTAACTCAAAGCAATCCTTTCATTCACAGTAGACCACACTGAATCGTCAGTCACAGTGAAACGGCACTCTAAAAAGAGGAAATTCAAGCGGGTGCACCATGTGGGATTCCTAGAATACCCCTGGATGACTTTGTGGGTTTCTCTTTGGGCAGGTGCTGGAACTGTAAAATCACTAAAATTTTGTGGCTGGAAGGCACCCCGGGAGGACGTCTGGTCCCACCTTCTGCCCAAAGGAGGGTCAATATTGAACTCAGACCAGGTTATTAGGGCTTCCCTTTACATAAC
>JANHGB010068249.1:0-35551 GCA_026283785.1 Coracopsis vasa
CTGCATATTTGCTTACCTATAGAACCCCTATAATGATCAGTGGTCTGATAAAGAAATATGTAGACTGAATGTGCATGTCTGGAGAATGTGTTTCAGCCTAGGAGCAACCTCTTTGTTCGAGGATTTAGGGACACTCTCTGTACATTTCCCATTCAAGGGACTCTTGCTTTTGTGTTTCAGTCCAAGATGAACCTGGACTTGTGTTAGTCTCTCAGTGATTTTGAAATTGCACTCTCTCCACTGAAAGTGAAAAAGGAAAGCAATGTAATACAGCTGCAATAGAGAAAAATTGGCCCATTTTTTCTCAGATTAATTAGACAATGTCTTAAAAACACTCTAGTAGTGTTCGTTACAGATACTTCTATATGTATTAGCCAGTTTGTAGGTGGGTGCAGCATGGCTGGTGGTTACCTGATGATCCTTTCTTTGTAATTGGGCTGTTTAAACTCTTTACTATAGATATTCTTTTAAGTGGAAAGTGGAAAATCCAATATAATTTATGATTTAGTTTTTATGATGTCAGATATGGAGTGGTTTTAACAGAAAAATCTATGTTTTCAGTAGGTTTATATTCTTGGCATTTCATCTTGAATCCAGTTAAGTTGCACTAAAGATTCAAACTTCTAACACAAAAGATTAAAGAAATGCAGAGCTAAGTGCAAAAAGTCAAATTATGTGGATTCTAATGGTTAAAAGGAGGTCTTGCTTTGTCAAGAACCTCCAAATTTTGGCTAGAATGATCTTTTTGGATCACTGCAATAACCTCAAAATCTTATACTGAATTTCCTTTATTTTTAGTTAGGTCTCTTGATGTCAAAATTTTTCTGATGTAGTCTGAAGAGTGTGAATGAAGGAGACTTTTTCCAAAATTCTTTAATTATGGTCAAAAGTTTTGACCATAAAGCACTTCCTTCAAACATGCTTTCCTTTCAAATCTGCTCTCACTGACAATATTCTCCACTTCGTATCTGTATGAATGTCCTGTGGGAAACAGTGGTTAGCTCATGCAGGTTAGAAAAACACAATAGAAATCTGTCTTTCCTGTGAGGCTTAGGAGATGTGATTCTTGTGCATTTTTATATCAGGAATATTAAACTTATTTGTGCTTTCATATTTTATTTAGGTATCTGGGAACCATGGAGTCAGAAACATAATTTCAAACAAAATCTCTAAATTTTTAGCTAATCTGTCAGACACATATTTAGGTACATTCATTGTACGATAAGATGGGCAAGATTTGGAAAATGCTATCATTTCCTTGGTTAAAATAAATGTCTGGAAAAGTTTCAGTAATATTTTCTGTGAAATGCAGGAAGAAAGATCTAAATATCCTACTGAAGTCATCTTTGTTGGACAGCAAAGCAAGTATTCTGGCAATATTTAAAGTAAAATCTAACTGTTCCATTACTAAGCATAACTAAAGTAAAATTACTATGGACTAGGGTGGGTGGAAGGGGCGCATTTAAAGAATATTAGTATTTCACTAGTGGATATAGGCAAAGCTAGAATAACTCTGATATTTACCACAGAATAACAGGTAAACAGTTTATTCCATGACTTCAACAGTCTTAAGTGAATAAATTTAAATAGATCTAGTAAGTCAAGATCTCTGGCTTGTTCAACAACTAGTTGTTCAGTATTTTTGTGCTTTAATAACTGCATTTCCCTAACAGTTTGTCTCCTTAGAAGAGAAGGTATTATGCTACTTTCTGTAAATCTCTTGGAAATACTTAATATAGTCATATTCTTCATTTGATCACTGTTTCTCTTCTTGCCTTGTAAATATGTAGTTAACTTGGTTTTTTTTCAGACCAGATTTCTTTTAATCTCAGTGCAGCCAAGGATTTGTTGTAATGACACAGACATGCATGCTCAAGTACAATGTTTAAAAGATTATTATGAATGTTTTTGGAGGTTTTTTTGGGTGTTCTTTTTTTTTTTTTTGGTGGCCGGTTTGAGGGGGGCTGGGGTTTTTTCTTGTGAGGTTTTTTCTGTTTGTTTTGGTTTGGTTTTTTGGTTTTTTTTGTCAGTATGGTATACCAGTTAAATTTCCCTAGTCTTTAGGCAGGCAAAAAAAACAGCCTCAGCTGGAGGTTTTGCCTATCCAAGGGCAGATGAAGCGTCAGATGGACCTATACTAGTGCATGTCTCTTTAAGTACACCTTTTGCTGATTTTATGAGATGAAAAGCACAGCACGACTGTAAGGCTTCTATTAATTACCCAACATACGTATTTAATTCTCACTACCAGTTATAAGATTCACAAAAAAAGACTGAGCCGTGTCTTTGGGAACCAGATCTAGGTTTTCAAGCTTTTTGGTGTTCAGCAGGGTTTAGAATGGTTATTTCATTTAAATTCATAAGCAAGCTATGGATTGTTTCCATATAAATAATTTATGGTCTTGAATTTCAGTTGTTGTGTAGCATGTTGGTGAAAATTTGAAGTCTTTGTATTTCTATTTCACTACTGATACTAGTGATTTTGGTGTGGCTTCCTGTTGTGGAAATTGAACCAGAATGTTTTAAATTTTAGAACCAAAGCAAAACCAATGTGCATTGCTTTTAAAAAACTGGGCAAAAGTTTGTTCCCCAGTCTCTCATTTTCTTTGGACAGTGTAGGCACCCGCTTGATTCACAGAATATCTTTGCATTTGAGACTTTAGCTATGATTTAGTCTTCATCATGTAAAGCTCCTGTGTGATTCTGATGGAAGTTTGATTAAGGAGGGGCTCTGAGCTTTGACCTGATATTTAATTAAAAAGCTGATGTAATATGGAGCTTGTCCAGGACTCTTGTTTTTAAATCTCAGTAATGGAGTGGAAATATGTGACTAGTGATTAAACACCAGTCATTCTAGGGCCAAATAATTGATGCTGAAAGCGATTTTTATGCCTGACTATGTGTATGTGTCTGTCTTGAATAGTCTGCAACTCCAAATCTTCGCATTCTGAATAGCTATCAGAGAAATGTATTAGCTTACCTATATAAACCAAAGCAATTTTTGGTGGGGAGAAAAAAAGAAGCAACTGTTTTTCTAGGGTGAACTGATCTCTGTTCTTAGTTTTATTATTTCCCTGCAACAAATGTAATAATTTAACATGTATATGTCTGGTTTAGGTACCCTCAAATGCTGTAATTTTGGGAACATACAGTCTGTTCATAGGTTTCCTCTGTCATCAGCTTTAGTCCTCTGCTTAGGAAATTGCTGACCTTCAAGATATATATGTGTGCTTCTGTGTCATGTATATATGTCATGTTTATACGTGTGTGCTTGTCTGCATATATTTATTTTTTCAGCTTTGTAGGTTTTTCTTGGTGTCAGAAATGGGATGGCACTATAGAGTCTGAAATCAGAAATGTGTAAGAAAAGAAATGCTGTGTTTCAAAGTCTCAGCACCAAAGATAATCCACAAGCAGACAGAAACTTTATAATTGAAAAGCATCTTGAAGTTCTTTTTATCTTGGGTGCCCTTTTTTCTGTAACTATCGTTTTGAAAACAGGCTATTATCACCATTTGGTAAGCTTGTCTTCAAGGCAGGTACTGTAAAGTTCCAAGTCCTATTTCATCTGTTTCAGAAGAGCCAAGGCAATGAAATAGAAGGCAATAGTGAAAATGTTATCTGAATATTTCGCATATACAAGCTAAAAAAAAGTTCCACAGAAGAACTTGAGGTGGAGAGAGGTAGTCTTCTGGTTTTGTTCACCAAGTTACTTTTAAGTGATAGCGAATGATCTAATATGCATCTAGAAACAAGAGGTTCTAGAAGACCTGACAGCAGTACATTTAATGTACTTCACAGCTACTCACAACTTGAGTGCAAGTACCAAAGCAAGTGTGGCAGTAAGATAAATGTAAACCAACAACACAAGGAACTATTTTAGACATGCAAAATACATGTATGAAAACACATTTTTCACTAGCTTTGTTATGTGCTTCTTGCATATATAATTTTCTCTCAGAAGTTTTCATTTTTAGTATTAACTGTTTTTTGTTTGTTTGTTTTTTTAACTGCCACACCCTGTGAATGAAAAATAAAGAACAAGCAGAGGATTATAGGATGTTCTATAAGAACATCCTATAATCATGGTAAAAGAATGTATACTTTATATAATACTTAGAACTGTCTCACAAATGAATTTCAATAAAAATGTATGACTGAATCAGTGAATGCTGTTTACAATGGAAAATTTTTGAAGATCTTTTTGAAGAGGATGGGTAAAGAAGAGAAATTAATAGTGGGTGATGAGAGAGAAAGGAACAGGGAATCTAGATAGGCCAAACCACTGTTTCTTAATGAAACTAAATTCCTAAATTGACTGAAAAATGGCTTTTGTTTAAATCATAAGCTCATCTGAAATTCTGTGGGGGTTTTCTGACATGGTGGAGTTTGTGAAAGCAGGGGTCAGGGCTTTTGTAAAATGGTAACAATTAATTTTAAAGACCATGATGCAACTCGAGCCTTTGTACTCTTCAATGATACACAGCACAGAACAGTAAGATGTGCAGGGGCGACTCAATGCTGAATATGTAGGTAACTCTTCCACATGAGTTTGACTCATGGGTTATAAATCACCCTGTTCCTGACACTTGTATATTATCTTCTTTTTTTTTTTACATGGAATTTTAATTTCATATTCATGTTCAGGCAATAAGATTATGATGGTTTTAACACTAGTTTGATAAGACTTTTATGCTGCTCAGATGAAATTTTCAGCAATATCAATATAGTTTAAACCTTTAGGTTAAGATGCCTTATATGTTTGGGGAACTGAAGCTTCAGAAATTTCCATTGAGAAATAGACTGCCAGAGGCCTTTAAGAACAGGCTGGAAAACCAGGAATGGCTCCCTTGATTCCTGCTGGGGTGGGCAGATAGGTGAGATTGGCCTCTCGCAGTGCTTTCTAGCCCTGTAATTCTCTTGAGAAATGAAAAATAATGCATGTTCCTAACTTATTTAACTGAAACCAACAGTATTAAGCTCAGCTGGTCATGTTGATCCATGTGCAGATGAATCAATAGACAGGAAGCAAGTAGGGCATTACTGATTGCGTTAAAATTGGTCTTGTGCAGAATACAGCTAGAGAACTAATCCTATACATACTTAATGTTTCAATTCAGCTTTGTATCTTTGTAGTCATCTCTTTCTCAGAAACACAGCAGCAGAAGTTGTTTAATAATTAAAATTTTAGAATTTAAGTCCTGCTTTTCATCTAAAATAATAGCTGCAGCTTTCTCAGTGTCATTTTTCATTCAATTTTTTTCAAACAGTGTTTATTTGATAGCAAATAATACTGTGGCAGTTGGAAAATTGAAGTCAGGTTAGATCTTGGTAAATTGCTCTTGATTTATACCATTGCGATGGACATCAGAAACCAGCTCATATACAACAGAACAATAATAGCAACTTTATCGGTATAACTGTTGTACAAGCAGAGGTAAGGCTCCAGTACACTGGAGAAATTCCAGTTTTCCAAAGGAAAGAAATATTTCTTTCAAAATAAAGTATGAATTTTCATAGTAAACAAAACAGCACCTTACTTCTCCACCTAAGAGTAATTGAGAAGGTGAGGAGATCATGAAAATATAGAAGTTTCATAGCAGCTCAGTTAGAAAATTTATTTTCTTATGTCTCTACAATTCTTCACCAGCATTAGCTGTAAGTGCTGTCAAATGCCACAAGAGTCTAATGGAAAAGGAATAAAGGGTCAAAGAGTGCTTTAATTTAGAGTTTTATATCCACCTGAAACTGAAAGGAGGTTGCATTGTTGCCATAGATCACACTTTGAGGAAGTTGTGCAGGACTTGCTAGCAAAACAGCTTTTGAATATGGTAGTAGAAGTTATACCTGACTTAGAAAACATGCAGGCTTAGCAGGAAGCTGGCATTTCTAATTTTCTTGGTTTTATTCCGTGTACTTCCAAGCAGAATTATGCAGGAGTAAATGGCCAGACATTTGTACATGCCTTTGACTTTTTTGCTGTAGTTGGCTTGTTTGCTGACAAGAAGCACTTGGGAGTGTCTTCTATGGGTCTGTCTTTCAACACAAGCCTTTAAATTCCAGGTTTGTGAACTCTGAGCCTGTTTTGAAAACTAGTGTACACATTTCTATTAATTTGAGCAGACTTGAGCTCAGATTGCTGTGTAGCTATGAAAGGTACAGTTAAGAGTGTGCTGTTGCCAGCTCTTCTCTGCAATGCATAACAGCTGCTTGCCATGCCGGATATGGCTGCGTTAGCTGTGCTGCATTTGTAGAGTTTATGAATGGTTTTTGTCCATTTGGAGAAAGGTGGTGATCATCATCTGTGTCTGTAGTCTTAGAGAAAGCAAGACTCCTAAATCTTAGAATTGCTCAGTTTCTATCTAGGCAAATGCATTGCTGCATTTGAGGTCTACATTAGCAGAAATATTTCGTAAGATTCCAAAGTCTTATAATAATAATTAATAGACACTTGGATTCATGGACAAAAATCTCAATATTTTGGGATATTTTTGACAAAAGCATGAATCAGATTTTGTTTTTTGGTTGCATTAAATACCACGGGTATTACACCTTGGAGTTTTCCTTCCAAGAGGAATAGTTACTCGAGACACTAGTAAGTAGTGTTCTGATGTCATGGTCTGTTTGCCAGATACAATTCAAGTATGTGCAGACTCTGTACATAAGTTCACTGCAATTGTATGCGTGCTTAAAAGAACAGATTTTTGGCAAGTATTTATGAACTGATTTTTATTCTAGGACCTTGAGCCTGAGAATTTTTCAGCAAGCCGTTTATCTGTATGGTTTTCAAGGACTTGGCTACAACAAATCTAATGTTCCAAGGTGTCTTTCTCAAAGAATTTTTACACTGAAATGACAAGAAAAAAAAGCTGTTGGAGTTTAAGCGATCCTAATCTACCAGTATATTTTAGAGATTTTTTTTCCTTTTATATCCTCGTTAAGTGCTTTTATTGCCACAAGTAATGATTAGAAGATGTAGAACTGAATAGAAATTGTACATTACTTGGAAGTAGAGAAATGGGCCCTGCTGCCTGTGGCCTCTTTCCCATAAGCTTGTGAGCTTTATCCTCAGTCCCTTTGCTGGAAGCCATCACCTCCCAGGTGGTTAAATGTCTGCAGTAAACATCTTTAATGCAATAAACAGATGTATGTAGTAACCACCTAATGTTTTGCTAGGTTTTGCAATGGAACAGATATGGTTACTGCTCCTGCTGACAATTAAAATGCTTTCAGTGACTGCTCAATTCAATGGATACAACTGTGATGCTAATCTCCATAGCAGGTTTCCTGGTAAGTGTTTAATAGACTTTTTTATTAATGGCTTCTTTATTGCCTTGGTTCAAAGCAGTGCTTTTTTTTTAAATACAGAGCTTTAAATCTGTCTGAAGCCTGGGGGTAGGACTCCACATTAAGTGAGGATTAACTATCCTGGTGACAATGAAACTCCTCTAATATTGTGCTTTGCTTTACTTCTTACTTGCATAATGGGTCCAATTCAGACTAGTAGTAATGAGAACAACTCCCCTGACATCAGTGGGGTTTTACCTGCTTCTGCCACACCTGTATCATGTCCAAGAAATTCACCAGAAAGTCATGTTATTGTAAATATTTTCTATAGATTTATGAGTCAGAAACATCTAGTTGGGTTTTCTTTCATGTTTCATCTGGGTAAGAGAATATTTTAATGTCCGTTTAGCGAAATAAATATCTATTTTTGAGCAAAATTAAGTTGATGGCGAATTTAGTGCTGCATTTCAATATTAAATGGCATGTATCTATGTATGATGTACACTCGTGCTTCTGAGAAAATAGGAATGATGTTTTGGGGACAATAGGTGTCCAGACCGCTTAATACAGTGAGAAATAGAAATTTCAGTTTTAGTAACATGTCTCAGGGTTCACTAAGCTAGAGAACTTTTTCTCACTGTTACGTTGTTCATCCTTCCTGCCTCGGTTGTTTCTTAGTCAGAACAATAATAATAATAATAAAGGCTGTGAATACTGGCTTGCTCACATCTTGTATTCTGAGATAGCAATTGAACTGAACAGTATAGATGAACTCTCAGTAAAGGATTACCCTATAATACCATTCAATGTAGTTGTTTTCTGAATTAGAATAGTTTTCACTTTTTATGGTATTTTTTTTGTTTTGTTTTTCTAGGAAGGGGCAGCTCTCTTATTAGACTTAATTCAGCAGAAATCCTACAGTCTGTTTATTGCTTCCTGTGTTGCCGCCATACTGTTAGGTACTTTGTTAGCAGTGGATTTGATCCTTTTTCATTTAATGTGAATATGGAGAGCAGAGAAACAAGACATGCAAAGAAGATCAAATATGTTGTTCCCATCCTTGATAAAATCTGTTTAAATGAGTATTTCACAAACTGCTTATATATTCCCCTTCTTAAGAGTTATACAGGCTTGCTTCAAATGTTTGTGTGAATTGTGCCCACCCTTCTTAGATCTAGCTTTTGCAACTTTTCATGTAATTGTTTTGCTGTTTCAGGCTTCTTGAGAGGATTGCAACTAGAGGGAAATTTAGATTCCTCTTTCTGTTCTTTTTGAATTTTTCTCTGGTCATTTTTTCTGCACCAGCACTGTGTCATAGTTTTATATTTGCAATGTGATACCTGTGAATTGAATACAGCTCTTTCTGTGGGTGTTTAGGGGGCTCCTGCAGTTCTGCCTCACCAAAAAAAAAAAAAAAAAGGTCGTATCAAATTCCATGTCTGCCAAATCTCAGGGGCTTGGGAAAAAATTAGGTTGCAAGTAAATGCTAATCACCCCACACTGCCCATAGTTGCTGAGAGTAGAATCCTGCTCTTTCTTGCTTGTGATCTCAGGCAGTAAAGATTCAATGCTTGGAATTTAATCAACAGTCTTAGTGCTGATTTTGAGAGCTAGGAAAGAAAAGTAATTCTGTATTTGAGATAGAGGTAAAAAAAAGAAAACCTTTTGGCCCAAAATTTGACAGGCATTATTCTCAGTATGCAAAAGGGAATAACATGCAATGGGCTAGGGCTGTGGAGCTGAGTGAAGCTGCTGCAGCAGTGTTTCCTTGCTTGAAGAACTCCAGAACACAGGGGAGAGAGCCTCTTCAGGGAGAAGGGGCACATTCTTGCTACATTTGCTTCCCACCCCTTGACTCTGCCTCAAGGCTGTGGCTTTGAGGGTGCTATGTTCACTGCCTTCAGAGTTCAAATATAAGGGAAGTAGTGGCAGAAGTAAAACATGAGAATATTTTGAAACAAGTATCTCTCCATGCTAAGCTACTGCTCACAGAGCCTGGTTATGGGTGAACTTTCTTCTTGGTCCTTATTTTTTTTACACTAAGATTTTTCATGAGAATGGCTTTCTTATTGAGGTCTGTGGTATGCAGATACCAGGGAACCCATTGGGGTTTTAAGTTTTCCGCTTTTTCTTTTTTGTGGAGAACAGAATTTGTCTTTAGCAATGATGAGAAACTAAGCCTTCCTAAAGGAACCTTGGAGCTCATCAATTTTTGATTTGTGTCTTTATCATTCATTGTTGAGGTGACTTCTTGCTTGGGGATGATGCTGCATAAATAGGAAGATAAATTACCAAGCAGGACTTCTATTCCTGCAGTTTGCAGGTTTGTTTTGAGGGCGTAGGTATGAAATAATCAGCACGGATGAAGAAAAAACCCTGTATTGGGTAGATTGGAAATTCTGTGGGGTTTTTATACCAAAAGCTAGATACGTTCTAGGGAGTATTTAATAAGGTTAGATCCTATCATCCTTCAGAGAATTACTTGGAGAAAAATGCTTTAGTTCTTCATTGCAGTTAACCATAGCTTTTTAAAAAGGCTTTTGGAGGAGAGAACCATAGCAGTCTGGCTGTCTTCAGATGGGAAACACAGTTTTGGTACAGAGGGCTCTTGCTATAAGTATAGGCTGAGAACTTAGTAGAAGCTAAGAAAATACTGCAGCTTTTTCATGTACACTCTGCATTTTAATTCACTATCAAAGCAGCAATTTGATCAAAGAGGAAGCTCATGCAGAGAAGCCGAGTTTGAACTGTAAGTGTCTTTGCACACCTCTTCTGGTGGAATGACTTGTGACAAGAGTATTTGTGGGAAATTTTTGCTCTCTGCAGGTTTATCACTGCCTGCTCTGGGGTGAGTCTTGGCGATGTGTAGAAGGGTACCAGAGGAGATGTAGGCAGTGCAGCTGTCAGCATTTGGCTTGTGTTCTCGTGTCGTTCTGTTACTGTAGTATCTGCAACTCTTGAACTTTACTCTGTTTTGAATGAGACACTCCTGTGAGTACTGTTGACTATAGGTATCTTGTGTCATTTGAGTCAGAAGTGGTTTGCCTGCATGCAAACTCTATAAAAGAGGTTGTTACATTTAAAGTTCCATCAGCTGGGTGATCTAACCTTCAAGCCATTGCTCCTGCCTTACTCTGAAAACCAGAAGCTTTTAGTGCATGAACGCAATTACTTTTTTATTTAAACTTATCCATATGTACAGAAGAGGGCCACGAAGATTATCAGAGGGCTGAAGCACCTCTCCTGTGAAAACTGGGGATGTTCAGCCTGGAAAAGAAAAGGCTCTGGGGAGACCTGATAGCAGCCTTTCCAGTACTTAAAGGGGACCTACAAGAAATCTGGAGAGGGGCTTTTTACAAGGGCGTGTACTGACAGGACAAGGGGGAAATGGCTTCAAACTGAAAGAGGGTAGATTTAGATGTTAGGAAAAAATTCTTCACTGTAAGAGTGGTGAGGTCCTGGCACAGGTTGCCCAGAGAAGTTGTGGCTGCCCCATCCCTGGCAGTGTTCAAGGCCAGGTTGGATGGGGCTTTGAGCAACCTGGTCTAGGGAGGGTGCCACTGCCCATCTCAGGGGTTTAAAACTAGATGATCTTTAAGGTCCCTTCTGAGCCAAACCATTTTATGATATATAGGGGTAGTATTTACCTTTCTAATTTGACAAGAAATAAGCTAGATATTTAGTACTGAAAGAGATATTGGATCTGTTTGAACCTGGTTTCAAATTAATTTCTGAACAAATACTGTTGTGTTAATTCCAGAATGGACTAATTTGGCAATAGTACTTCCTTGTAAAGTAGTGGACAGAGAAGGTTCTGTCTGAAAAGGCTGTTTATCCTCCTGTGCAGCACAAATACTGTTTTTATACTGTGTATGGTCTTGTTCCCTTTAGTGTCAAATGAGAATTTTACAGTCATGGTGCCTTAACAGGTAAAGTAATATTCAGCTTTTTAAAAGGGTTGATGTGAGTTATAAAATTAACTGAGCTATTTATAATTACATCCTGCAATTTATTACAATCTGACTGGTTTCATTGGTTCAAGTAAGTGTAGCAGCGCACTTTGCTATTTGCCGTTTTGTACTGTACCCTCTATCTTAGTATACCTATTAAATGGATCATAACAGTCCCTATGTAGTGAAAACCACAAAGTGCTTCTTCTTGACCTTTATATGTTATATCGGTGTAATTATGTATATGTACAAACCAGGAGATTTTCATGCAAAATCACTTCAGCCTCCATCCCCTTGCCTCCAGTACCTTTTCTACCCAAATTTACACCCAGTGAGTAACATTTATCACCACATTAGCTCAGGACTGAGTTCAGCCTGTTATTTCCTGCACTTGATTATTTTGGCTTTAAAGCCACCATTAAAGCTGTCTTAATTAAACTGCTTGTTCTCCTGTACTGTGAGGGAAGAGTAGTTGATTATAATGAAGATTTCATGTCCTCTGTGTTGTGACAGTGCAGTGAAACAATTCATTTCCACAGGCTTTATGGTATAGCATTGACTGAAGTTGTTCTGCAATTTTTAATAGCACTTAATCTTTAAACAGATGTGATAAACGAGTTGTTACATAAAGGAGTAATGTTTGTGTTTAACATGATGCAGTATGTCTTCTGGAAAAGCACTAGGGAGAAAAGAAAGAAATAACCTCCCCCAGTCATCTACAGGCAGAGAAGAGCTTATAGAAAAGCTCTGTTATACCTCTAAAGCAAAATGAACTATTGTTTGTGCTTGTATCCTAACGTCATGCTTTTCCATTCAAGTACATAAGAATGTCCAGAACTTTGAAAAAACAAAACAAAACAAAACAAAAAAGGATCAGATTCATCCAAGAGGGTTTTTTGCTGTTCATATATTGATCAATTGTAACAATGGCTGTTTTCTAGGTCTTTTGATTTGTCATAATATACAGAACGAAAGTTTGCAAGATGTGTTGTAGTATTGATCACTGTCTTTCAAAAGCCAACTGCTTTTTCATTAAAGCTAAACTTGATGGCTCTTAAAAAAGCCCCCAACTTTAAAGATGTCATAATAAATTGCTCTGACACACTGTTTATTATACCTCAAAGTGTGCACAGCCTGAAACAGTGGTTTCATACAAAATGGCCTCCAGACAGGCTCAGACAGATGCACCTCATTTCCACACCAGGTGGGTTAGAATGCAGAGCTTAGCCTCCTCAGTTTCTCAATATCACTGGGAATTTCTGTTCCAGAATTTAACTGGAATCCAAATATTTATCCACTTGCCATTTCCCACTACACTGCAGTGCTTTGGCTTATGAATATGCTACTAAATGATTAGCCAGGGAAATTTAAAATTATGTTTTTGTTGTGTGGTAGACTATTTTACTCTATTAATTCTTGTGTTTTCTTTAGTGAAGTTGTAGAGTCAAATCTGGTTTTTAGAATAATGCTATTCTGACCTTTATATTCTAATATTTTGCCTTAACTGGGGTCTAGAAATCTATATGATCAGAAGTTATAACAGTAGACTAACTGCTACAATAATTATATGGTGATTACTTGAAATACATCATCTTACAATGCCTTTTCCTGTATTTTTATCACAGCTGAACAAGATATCAATGTTTTCTGTGGAGTACAGACAATTACTATGAAGATAAACTTTTGCACAGTTCTTTTCTCTGGCTATTCTGAGACAGATCTGGCGCTGAATGGGAAACATGGTGATGCCCACTGCAGGGGTTTCATCAATAACAACACCTTTCCAGCAGTGGTCATTTTCATCATCAATCTGAGTACTTTAGAATCCTGTGGAAACACTCTAGTGGTAAGACAAAGTCAAAGTGAAATTGTAGCATGGCTGTTACTGAATAGAATCAAGTGGATGGCCTTAACAGCATTGTATCTCTTAAACAGGATGTTTACTTTGTCTTACCCAGTTAGCAATATATTGCATATGTCAAAAAAATCTAGCGAAAGTTTGGTAATTTGTAATCATGATTAATAAAAAGAAAATGTGGTGGGACACACGTTTGTCTTCTGATTAGAAAGTGTACCTGAAGGCAACTTTCCAGCCAATTCCTTATCCACCAAGTGGTCCATCTGTCAAATCCATGCCTCTTCAGTTTAGAGACAAGGAAGCTGTGCAAGCCATTGTCAAATGCTTTGTACAAGTCCAGGTAGATGAAGTCAATTGCTCTTCCTTCACCAAATCTGTAACCCTGTTGTAGAAGGCCACCACATTAGTCAGGCATGATTTGTCCTTAGTGAAGCTATGCTGGCTGTCACCAGTCACCTCCTCATGTTCTCTGTGCCTTAGCATAGTTTCTAGGAGGATCTGCTTCATCATCTTGCAGGGCACAGAGGTGAGAATAGTAGTTCCTGTAGTTCCCCGGGTCTTACTTTTTTTACCCTTTTTAAAAATGGGGGCTATAATAAATGGGGGCTCCTTTTCCAGTCAGTGGAAATTTCATTGAATTGCCATGACTTCTCAAATATGATGGATGCTGGTTTAGCCATCTTAGTTCATCTTTGTACAGCTAATGACTAATCTTTAGCTGTGGGTGAGTTTATGGAACCAAAATTGGAACCAGGATCTGACTTGGAAGTCTCTTTTGTACCACTGTAATTTTTTTTATTCAATAACGCTATCTCACCTGGAATGGGGAGAGAAGGACCCATGAGGTCTCAAACCTTCTAAACCGGGAAAGAAGAGTTATACCGTTTGTGTATATCACACTGTACAAGCAGTGATGACTTATATTAAAGTATCTATGAATAATTTAGAAAAGCAACTGTAGAAAGGTATTGTTCTTATGGCTTATTGTATCTGGAATTCATACTTGCATTTGATGATACCTGTTAGTTTTTATAACAAAATCCCTCTTTTGTTGCTCACACCTTTGCAAAACTGGGCTGGACTGTCCAGTATGCTCTGTGACCTATTCACCTCAGATTTTCCTTTAATATTTCAACAAGAACTGTTCACCATGTTCAAGATTCTCTTTTACCATTTTCCCTAAAAAGCTGTAGCACCTCCATGAGTTTGAGTAGAAGAATTTGACAGGAATAAATGTCTTGCTGTTCCCATAGAGTTGGTCACACTGTAAATTCCCTGAACTTCCTACTTGAGTCTAACTGTAAAAGTTTGATGTTTTAAGGGAAGGAAAGAATGAAACAAAAAAAACACCACAAACAAACAGAACCAAACCCTGGTTTCAGTATTTGGAGTCCAAATAAATTGGGCTGCCAAAGGCATGCCAAGGGGAGCATGGCACTGCACCAGCATTGCTTCTTCAACACCTTTCTCATCTGGGACACCCACTCAACTGGATGATGTCAGCCTCAGAGCCGTGATGCCAGGCAAATTGGGGTTAGGGTTAGCGTTCAGAGAGCCACAAAGCCTACAGCTCTCAGGATACTAGGGCTGAAGAAAGCATGCCAAGAGGAGCATGGCACTGCACCAACGTTGTTCCATTGACACCTTTTTCATCTGGGACACCTACTCGGCTGGAAGATGTAAGCCTCTGCTTGAAGATGCCACACAAATTAGCGGTCTGGTTAGGGATGTGTTTATGGTTTAGGGAGCCACAAAGCCTACAGCTGCAGGGATATTGGTGCTGCCAAAAGCATGCCAAGGGGAGCATGGCAAAAAAATTTGACAGGCTGAGTAAGTTGGGGCTGTTCATCCTGGAGAAGACAATCTGCGTGGAGACCCCGTAGTAGTCTTCCAGTGTCTGAAGGGTGCCTACAAGCATGCTGGAGAGGGACGCTCGGGTTCGAACGTAGACAGGGGAAGTTTAGGTTAGATATAAGGCATAAGTTCTTTACTGTGAGGGTGATGAGACACTGGGACAGGCTGCCCAAGGAAGTTGTGAATGCTCCATCGCTGGCAGCATTCAAGGCCAGGTTGGATGGAGTTCTTCGGTGACATGGTTTAGTGCAAGATGTCCCTGCCCAAGGTAGGGGGGTTGGAACTAGATGAACTTAAGGTCCTTTCCAACACTAACTATTCTATGTTTTTATGATTCTAATTGGATCTTCCTGTGAAGCTCCCCAACCGGGCTGCACAAGATACAAAGTAGTAGCCGATAAAAATGTAATCAGAAACTCCTTTCATCCTCTCAGCTTATGCATACTATGCCACAAAGAAAGAGGCTAAAGGAGCTAGGAGCATTTCTTATCATGTTCCCCACACTGGAGTGATACAATCCTATGCATTTCTCGGCTGTGTTTCACAGTAATGACCCTCAAACTCATTTTTTTGTAGAAGTAAAGGATATGCAACAGTCGACGCAGAACTCGGTAAACCTCAGGTCTGTCTGTAATATGTCAGATGCAACTTTTTAGATCTGGGAGGTGGGATGGTGAGGAAGCTGTAGTTGGCTATACTACCTTGATACTCAAGCATATGTTTTTCAGTCAAGGAACAAATCCTAGGAAACTTGATTTTCATCACTTTCCTGCCATTTACAAATAACTAGATATACAACTGCCAAAGTGTATGACTGCATCTGTCTTGTAGTCATTTCTTTTGTAGCCAATCAAAATAGCTCATGTGATACTTTGTGCAAAATGTTGAAATGCATGTGCATCTCAGGATGATTCTTCCATAATGAAATGTCTTTTTAAGAAACGGCACATTCTAAAACTATTGAAAGCATCTCTTTTGCTAATACTGTTATGCAAAAGAAATGCTACAGTGGATGTCCAGTGCCCTGTTAATTTGCCTTATTGTGTACATGCCTAGTGAGACAGAGCCCTACTGAGAGGACTGCATGTTATTTCTGGCTCAGCTCACTCTGTGAGCCGGAGCAATACAGGATAGCAGGCACTCAGGGACTGAATTAAGGTTGTGTTGGCATTAAGATTGTATTACTTTTCAGCTCTGGCATTTCTGACAGTGTTTCTTGGCACACAGTTTATAATTTAAATTTAGAGATGTAGAACGTAAACAAAAACAGACTTGGAAGTTCAGCTGTTTGGCTTGTATCTGCTTATAAAGTACACCGGTTTTGATGTGTCGAAAACAAAGCTCAAGAGTGACAGAGTACTGTTTCTATGAATGAAATTTCTTGTGTATTGGCTTTATTGCATATGGAAATTCATTTTAAGCAAATATATTTTAACTATACTAAAAAAGTTCCTTCAGCTTTTTCTCAGTAAGTCAACGTGAGGCTTTTTTGATTGGGTTTTTTTAAGAACAGGGATATTTCTTGTGAAATGTATATGCATTATTTTGGGGAGGTGAAAAACAAAACACAGAGAGCATATTATGGAGCTCAATTAATTTTTGAAGGATTTTCTGAAGGTATCTCTGGCTGAATTATGGGCCAAAGCATCAGTGTCCTTAGGTAATTTTTGTTCCATAGTTAACTTTCTGATAATACGGATTTTTTGTCTCCCTCAATAGGTATCCTCAGCTCGAGGTATCAATGCTTATGGAAATACCTCAGTGGTACAGATAGGTAATGTTTCTGGCTACATTGATACACCAGACCCACCAACGATTATCAGCTATTTGCCTGGGCTGCTGTACAAATTTAGCTGTAGCTATCCACTGGAGTACTTGGTTAACAATACCCAGCTTGCTTCGTAAGTGTGCTTTTTATTTCTATCTGTTTTGTTCCCATGTTTGTGTAAGCCCATGTGTATGCACACACATGCACATACACCTAAGCATATACATGCCATAGCAGTATTGTCAACCTAGTAATTTTTAGCTGTGCAAGAGTAAAGAGGAAGGAAAAAGCACTGAAAGAAGAGGTGATACAAAGGAAAAGAAAATGCCATAGCATCACTGTATGAGATAAGAGTTTATAAAGAGCTGCCTTCCTGGAGAGAGCCTTAAATACTTTAAAGCTTCCTTTAAAACTCAGGTTGTCTGATGACCAAATGGAGGCAGCAAAACAATTGAAATTCTTGATGAAAGTTTGAAAGCATTTGAATACAGAGTTCAAAATAAAATATTTCCATGACTATACCTTGTACATCATGACCCTTTTGTCACTTTGCCTTTCCACTAGTTATTTTTCTGATTTGTGTTTTCAACAGTATCCATTATTTTCTTCATAGTTAAGGTTCAGTCAGTGCTCCAGCTATAAATTCCTATTTCTGAAGTTTGTAACTCAAATGCATAAATTAACTTCTTGAGATATGACTCATTGGCTTTTTTAATGATAAAAACCAATGAAGGACATAAACACACACAAAGATGTCTTCATGATATTTTTTGGTTTCTGCTTCTGTTCTAGGTCATCAGCTGCTATTTCTGTAAGAGAGAACAATGGTACATTTATCAGCACTTTGAATTTGTTGCTTTACAATGTGAGTAAAAAACACAGTAGTATGACCTGAATTAAAATCATCTCTGAGCGCTACGTGGGTACAAGCTAGATTAGCAGAAAAAAGTATAGACTCCTCCTTATAATTTGCTATTCCCTTCCCACTGCTTCCATGAACCAGGCAACTTTCATCTCTGAGTTCCCTTGTCCTTTATGTTTGCATGTACCTGTTGTCCTGTATTTATATGGCGGATCTTTGAGGACAGACAGTCTTTTTATCCTGTATTTATACAGTTCCTCAATTTAGAGCTCTGGCTTTCAGGTTGTAGTGCCACATGACTAATCAGTTGTAGTAATAACTATCATACTCCAAAGTGCATACTTCTTTTTGCATTTATTATGTTTATGTGTGTGTACATGTTACTATATATGTCTGTCTGTGTATGTGTATATTGTACTGACACAGAAAGTGCTCTGTAGAATTCCGTAAAAATATTCCAGAGCTGTTCCCTTAGTAGCGCTCTTGCTGGGGTATTTTTATGTTCATGCTTCCTCAGAATGTTTTGATCACCTGTAATTGAACTGAGGGCTGTGGAATTTGTTCAAAATCTATAGCCCACTGCACTTGTGACCTCATTGCATGGACTTTCAAGATTTTAAGGGCTAATAATTTTAACAGTTTCTAACACTACTCCCATATGTTTTAGATAATTTAACTTTGATATGCATTATTGTAAAAGCTTTTACTGCGTAAATGTGGATCATGACAGTAAAACATGAAAAATGCTTGTACCTTTACTTAACATCCCCAAAATGATATTTTTATGTTGATTAAAATTTTTATTCATCCATTTTAAATACCTGATTTAAATATCGATTTTTCGATCTATCAAGCATCATTTTTGTAAATTATGAATCTGACTTTTTTGCATTATTATTCATGCCATCATGATGCTGAGTTATGTCATGCAACAGTTCTAAAAGTCAGTGTTTTATGCTTTGAACATAATGAGATATAAATACTGTAACAGGATATTTTCCAAAGGCATGCTTAAAAAAAATTGTTTGTTTGACAGAACAGAGCTACAAATAGCATATAATCTGTTAAAGTGAAGATTAGAATTCTCTCATTTTTAAATAAAACTGTGACCGAAAACATAGGGCAGGGTAAGGGTCGCTATATTTTTCAGGGTAAGCATTGACCACCATATATTTGCTGCCTTTCAGGGCCCAATTCTGCAAACAGTGAGGTATAAGTGTGATTGATGCTCATATTGAGCACATTTTTTCCTCAAATACCAGATGCCAAGAGGGGCTTTCATCCTCCCTAACCCAGTGAGTTTACAAGTTAATCATGAACAGTGCTGTCTTATCCTTCTGGTTTCAGTCTAGTGAGTAGCACTAGCATGAATAATACTGTTAAGGCTGGCAGATTCAAGTGATGGATATCCCTTTCTGGTTCACATTCTAAGGGCTCGGTGTATACACAGACAGCTCGCACATTGCTTACAGCCTGTCTGGTTGGGAGTGTTTCTTGGGACAGCCATGGTCTTGTGAGCTCTTATTCTGCAGCTTCACTTGGTCCCTGTTAGGGAGTCCTGGATTTGGCAGGGATCTCGAGGCTCTTGTCCACCCTTGGCATTGATGAGCGGTTGTGTACAGGTTTGGCTCTTGACTGAGAGCAGCCATACTTTGAAACTGTAGCTGTAGTGTTATTTCCTAACATTGATTCTTCGTCTTTCAGCTCGCTTCCATCTTCCCTCACAAGGTGACGTTTACATTGATGTTGTTAGCATGCTATTGTTAGGAAAGACAAGAGGAGACATGATAGACTCAAGAGTTTAATAGCAAAATATTTATTGGGCTTTCACAGATCCTAAGTGGTTGTGTGCTTTTAGGCTTTCCTGTAAATATCTGTCTAACTGAATAAAACCTACTCTTTAAGAAAAAAAAGAATTGTGGAATGCAAGAGTGAGGGACTTTCTATGCGCTTTTTAATCAGTTGCAAAATGTGACAGAGCTACCTATTAGAGAAATGTAAAATTAATTTTAAAGAAAGGAAACTTACCTGAACTTACTTTAATGGCTTGTCCAAGGACTTGCTTGTGTATGTCACAGAGCTGGTCTGTGTGTGCATGTACACTTCTCAAGGTCCTTGATGCTGCAGAGATATAATATTGGGCATGCTGTGAATTTTGGCATTGTTCTCTTTGGAAAACATAGGTGATTTTTGTGCTTAATCCTTGTTGCTGTCAGCTGCTGGTCTTGGTCTTGTCTGCCACACTGAACCTGGTCAAAATCCTGCTTACAACAAAACTTTTTCTATGTATTGAGTGTTTTGACCTTGACTAGGTCTCAAAGTGCTGAGCCCCTGTGCTTTCTAGGTTAGCAACCAATTTGACGTAGGTGATGTTATCAGTAAGTGCATTTTGATATGCTGAATTAACATTTGTCACTCACATCTGCTTTGTAGCTTTGTTGATGTGCTGACATTAATGGCTCAGCCTTTGAACAAGAAACCAATAAAACAGCTATATCTATGTAGTAGTATATGTGGCATTCCCAGATTTTATGTTATATACAGCTTTCTTGAAACAGCTTTTTTAAATACTGGAATTTAAATGAAAATGTTTACTTGTAGTTTTCAACAAGCCAACTTCCATCAGAACTACACTTTGCACAATAGAATGTGTCTGTTTTCCCAGACTACAGCTTAAGATATATAAAACCTGGTGGCACTGCTATCTCCTGGGCCACTGTTACAACCTAGTCAAGCTCCTCCTTTAGGAAACTACAGTAGCTGCTATGTTTGCCTGTAGATGCTGGGAGGCTTAATGAGATGTTAACGATTGATACATTTTCTTTAATCAAGAATCCAACCACTCCATAACATCATAAGCAGTTTCCCTAAAATAGCTGCATAGGATAAGGCTAGTTAAGTGTTGCTCAAAATAGTTGCATAGGATAAGGCCAGTTAGATGTTGCTCTTCTTTACAAACTTGTAGCTAAATGCTCTGGTACTGCTTTTTACTTCTTCCCTTTACGGAGGACAAAGTAAATGACTGTCCCACATTTTTCAGTCAGAAAAATTAAATGGAAGTTCAGTCTGTGGCTGCAGGTGTATTGTTACAGTAGAATTTCTGGTACACTGAGGCAATGTTTATTTTTCAGGATTCAACCTACAGCCACCAGCTACTTATTCCAAGTACAGGTTTACCTTTGAAAACCAAAATATATGCAGCTGTAAGAGCGACCAACCTTGATGGCAGGTACCATGGAGGATGTTATTTCTTGTCTTGCTTTCTATTTAGCTCTTGATGTTGTAAATTTTTCTGATTTAGAAGCAGCTATCTTTCCTCATAGACTTTTATATGTCAAAATATTGTTGTTTGGTAATCACTGCCCTCAGCTCTAGGATATCAGGTCCTTGATGGTGAATTGAATGCATATCTTGCTGCTGTCTTCATTATAAAAGTTCTCCTGAATAGTAATTTAAATTGTATACTGCTCTTATTTAAGAAAGGGCCTTGATCAAGTGAGAAATTCTAGGGTTTTTAAAGTGGGATGGTTTTGATTTCTAGTCCTATGCGACCATGACTTCTGAGAGGAAGTACACAACCTGTGTTGGTAGGGAAGATGACTTGCATGAAACTAAATAATTTGATTTATACAATTCTGCTGCTATACTGTGCTGTTTAACTTTTTAAGTAGTAGGAAGAAACAGGTAATATATTGGGAATGCAGGATCACTTCTATGTGACCTGTTAAGTACAGTGGCTCAGCTTCAGTGTAACAGCCTGCATTATCAGTTTGTATGCTTGCCTTACTGCTCTTAATCTTACCTCATTTGCTCTCCAACCCTACTCTTACATTGTGAGTTCACCTCATCCATCACTTTGCTTCCTGTGCAGGTGGAATGTTTTGATGGACTACTGTTACACCACACCATCTGGTAATCCTAGCGATGATCTCCGATATGATCTTTTTTTCAGGTAGGTCCTGTGCACACCCAGTATTTTGTGGGTCTTTTCTTTAAAGTACATTTATAAATCTCTCCAATAGCAGTGCTTCAAACTGTCTGGAAAGTCTAAGCAATAATAGCAGGGAGGACCAAGGGCTAGGCTTACAGACTTATCTGGTTAGTAAATAAAAACATAGAAGCAAGTGCAAAGTCCAAAGAATTATGAAGGTAGAGAAGCATATATCCAAAATGGCTCTATTAGAGATACCATAAACACACAAACTGAATAGCTAAACTGGCCTTCATTTTACTAAAGGTACCATTGTGGTGAATTAAAACATCATTTTTTTTTTTTACCATTGTGTGAAGTAAAACGTCACAGACTCCAGTTCAGGAAAGCAGTTAAGCAAATGATTAAAGACAAATAAATGCTCCTGCTTCTACTCCTAGCAATAACATTTATTTGAATTGGAACTTTGAAGAACATCTTGGCGTATCTCAGATTAAATCTTAGCAGTGACAATTGCTAGAGGGATATCGTCTATGTTTTTGAGTTGCCTGTCTATACTGGTTAGCATACCTGATTACTTTTTGCTTCGGGTCTCAGGTTTCTCTAGGCACTTGAATTAAAGAGTACCTTGGTTATAGCTGTGGTGTTGCAAACCAAAACATATTGGTTTTGTAGAAATGTATTTCAGCACAGGACTGTGCAGCTTAACAGGCAGATTGTGGCTTCCCATGTTTCACATTAGGTTGCTGTGTTCTTTTCTAAGAAGCTGAAGCATTGAACTTATTAAGTTACCTTATTCTCAGTTAAGAGCTTCAAAATGCTAGTACAGCTGCTTATCCTAGTTTCAATCTTCTCTACAAAAACTAGCTGTGACAAGGACCCACAGACAACTATAATTGAAAATGGCAAGAGCCAAATGGGCCGTTTTTCCTTTGAGGTGTTTCGCTTTGTGAAGCACAAGAACCAGAAGATGTCTACGGTCTTCCTTCACTGCGTGACAAAGCTGTGCAGAGCAGATGACTGTCCCTTTCTTGTGCCAGTAAGTTTCAGTGAAAGGAAGCTGCTGTTAATTATCTGGATATAAACTAGGCACACTGGAGTTATTCTGCATACAAATGCTATGGAAGTTTGGATGACACAGAATTAAGGTGACTTGTAGTGTGAAGAATGTTTTTTTGTGTCTGAAGAAACATAAAATTGATGAACAGGGCAATGAATATTGTCATCCAGACACAGAATAATACTAGACCTGCAAAATGCAGGTTGTTGAACACATGAGAAATTATCTGTTTGCCTTTTGGTCCTTAATTCATTTGTAGAAGTTAAAAACTGAGATAGCTTCAGAGCTGATATTCTTAGTACAGCATCTAAAAAAAAAATATCCACAATTGCAGTGGATGAACAGAAATATCTTAGACTGGAACTTGTGGAAAACTTAAACCTATAGTAAAGTGCCATTATGCCGCCAAAGAAAATTTGAAAGTTTCTGACGGGGGGTGTGGGTGGGGGGAGGAATGACATTCCCTATAGTTAATCACCACACTCCTTATAGTTTGGAAACTGCTGTTTGTTGAAGTTCATGAAGTTGTGACAATTAAAAATTATTTCAGTTTAGGAGTCTCAGGAACAATAAATATATTTTGGAAACTGAAACATCTAAATAAACATATAAACACAGAATATTATGTGGTGTCTTCAGAATGCAGTATCATTTCCTACTGAATGACTTCCCATTTAGAATTTTAAAATGCTATCAGTTCACTATACTTCTGACATTTTGTACAATGTTTAGACTTTGATGTTACACTTTAAAATAATTGTTTCTATTGAATTGATGTACTGAGTTTGTCTAAGTTCCTTCACATGAAGTTGAAATTAAAGAAATGCTCTTGGCTGAAGCATACTTGAATACCTGAGATAAAGGTAGATAAGTTAGAGTGGTAAAGGTGGATTCCAGATGACAGAATACTGGGGATTTTTTTAATGAGTCTTTGCTATTTATAACTCTATGGAAAATGTGTAAACTTTAACTCAAGAAGCCTGCTGGGATTGTAGCATGTTGTCTATCCCTAGTCAAGAGAAACATGTTTGTTGTGAAAAACTCTCTGTAAACAAAGCTTCGAGAAATTAACTATTGACAATTTAATATACTATAGGATTGATCTTGCGCACAACAGCAATGTAGCTCTGTAAATAAAGGAAAAAATCAACATGAAGTGAGGCATTTATAAGATACACTTCCAGGGAATATTGTCGCTGTTTTTATTACAAAGTAATATATGCATGCTAAGAAATAAAATCAAAGTTGTAGAACTGCTTATGAAAGAGTTTACATTAAAGCAGGAAGCATAGAAGGGCAATAATTCCATTCCACTCTGAAATTGTGATTGTTTTGATTAACTGCTCAGATTTGCAGTAACAGAGAAAGAAGAGACGCTGGTGGGAGGACAACTTGGAGCCCTCAGAGCACCTCTGACAATGCTGTAATCTCTGCTGGTCCCATCATTACGAGGAGTGGTAGGAATGAATAAACTTTTCTTATAGACTGCAGATATTCCAGAAACCTGGAGAAATATTTTGCAATTTAATGTAAATTTTCAGTGACTTAAGGAAAGGGTGGATTCTCCATGAGATTGCTGCGTAATTTTTTTCCCTTACTGTTGGAGTCTTTGGTAGAAAATTTGAGCCAATATTTCTGTTTGTCTCTCACATGCTTCCTTTACCGCAGTCAAATCACTGTGGGATACTATTATGTGCATAAGGCCATTATAAAACCCCAAACTCAGTGGGTTCATGACTCCTTTTTTTTTTTTTTTTTCTTTTGGTCAGATTTCACTGCCGATAATGGAATTTAAGGTACTGTGTTCAGTGTTGCAATTTAATTTGGACAGATAATTCACTGTCACTTTCTATTCACTGTTTCTTCCAGCTTCACCTCTGGGTTTTTATCTAAGTTTTGCATAAAATTAATACATGCTTTGCTTTGCCTTCAGCTATAAGGCAGAAATAGGACAAAAACATTGTAAATTCTGAACAGAGTGAGCCAAAATCTATTCTTTTAAATCCCATGACTTCCATTTTTATTGCCAAAGCATTGTTTGGTTTAAAAAGGCAGCTTTAAATGCAACCTGCAGTCTCTGAAAAGAATTTGAGACTGCTGTTGACAAAATAATCAAATATTTGGAAAAGTTTAAAAAATTATATTTACAGATATTTATAAGTAGTTGCAGTTAAGCAACTGATTTCAGCAGTCTTATATTCAGGAAGCTGAGAGGAGGACTGAATCCCATCTGAAATAATTAGATGGAAATAATTTAAACACTTGTGAAATAAAATCCTTCTTTACATGCAAAGTGATTGTGCCCGCATATACAAAGAGAACAACTGACCTTCAGAATATGGAACCATCTTAGCAAAAGACCATTTTTAGAACAAATACCCTTTGTTGAAAGCAACATTCCTGCAATGAAAAAAAGTGGGTTTTTTTCTGCAGTATATGTAGTCCCAATTGAGTTGCTGCCATCTGATTAATCAAGGAAAAAGTGAAAAGAACTCACTTCAAAGTTGCATGCATGACTACTTATGGGAAATGAATGAGAGATTTGCTCAAACATGTATGCTAGAGAAATGTTGCCTTGGGTGAGGAATGGAAACCAGATAAAGCTTGTTATATGAGCAATCTTATTAGGTAATATAGCTTATGATTCAAAGGCTGTGAATTCTATTTTTACAATTGGAAAAAAAAAAGGATATTTATCAATTACCTTAAAATTCTGCATAACTTCAAGCAAAAATCTATCTGTGTCTCTTTAATTACCCAAAGAAAGGGTAAATGATTTAATTACAACTGTTGAGGGTTTTTTAAATGAAAACATGAATAAGGCTGGAAAAGGAAAATAATAAATTTTTTTTAGGTGTCATCTACATGAGGTACATGGCTAAAGCTTTTTCGGTTAAACATATTTCTGCATCTCTGTATTATGCTCTTGGAGCATCCCACTCCTGCTGTCAGGAGGATGGTTTGATGGGAAGAACTCTTTAAAAAATGGCATTCAGTTCTGAACTTTATCACAAATTTCCTGAGTGGCATTGTGGAATTCCCTTAATCTGACTTTCACTTCACTTTTCCTTCTGTAGCAGAAAAAGGGAATTAGAATTTCCTCACATTTTCCCTTCCCATTGTGAAGACAAGCACAAAAAATGTGAGGTTCATGAATACTATAGTCAAGAAAAGAAAAGAGGAAAGGTCATGAGAGAAATTGAGCAGAATGATCTGATTTTGAATGAGGAGTGCTGGCTTACTCCTGTGCAGTGCTGCATGGAGATGCTTATACATTTTTCAAGGCCAGCTCTGGTCCAACTTTAGTACAGATACATTTGTACAGAGCCCATCAAAGCTGCTGCGCCTGACTCACCATTGTATGTGTGCCAGTGTTAAGTCTGCAGTTGCATGGACACTTTCCTCATAGGCTGGTGCTGCATCTGTCTGGAGCTGGTGCAACACACGTCAGTGTCTGCAGAGGCACCTCATATTAGCCAGGTCTTGCCATTATTAGTCACCAGTTGTTCTGGTAGCAGAGATGTTAATGCAATTACTTTGATAGGAACTGAATAGTGCTGCTGCAGATGCGTAATGGTCCTCCTCCTGTGTATCTATGAACTCTTATTTCTAATATTTTGTTCTTTTCAGAGAAAATGTATTCTTGTTTTTAAATCTAAAATAAGTCATTACAGGAGAGACAACAGAAAAAGGTTTTTCGGTCTCTGTGTATAAAAACAAAGCGGGTACCTACTTGTGAAGGTGCAATTGTGCAGCTTTTGGTGGATGTCTCAAACTTGAAAGGCAGCTGCACAAAACAAATGTATATGTGAGTTGTGGTTACAAGTTGCACAAAAAAGCAAAAATAGTGACAAGAAATGTAATTCTGAGATGGATAGTGGTAAGTAAGTAAACGCTGAGGACAAGATATAGATGTTTCCCTGAATAGGATGCTGCTGTGTAACTGTCAAGAGAAAAAGAATAATGGTGAAAGGGCGTTTCTGTGATCATTTATGGTCCCTGTTGCATTTTTCCTTGAAAGACTCAGGTTAACCTTTTTTCTACACAGATCATCATGTAATCTGATTTAACAGTGTGTATAATATTTTGCTTATGGTTGTATTTTTATTGAGGAATGAAACAGAACTGGTCACCTTTTCAATTAAGAGGTTCCTGCATCAAGGTGGGGATTTTGTTTTCTGTTTGCCTTTTATTTTTTCCCATTTTTTTGGGGGGTGGGGATTGTTTCTTTTTATTTGTTTGTTTGTGTTTTGTGTTTAGTTGGGGTTTTTTTTGTTTGTTTGGGCTTTTTTTTTTGGTGGCTGTTAGTTTGGGGTTTTTTCCCTCAATAGACTATTAAGTAAATTCACATGGGTGTGCTCCCATTACAAACAAAGCAATTTCATGTATTTGGTGGTGTTGTCCTTATTCTACCAGAGGTGCTAAAAGCTATTAGTCAGTATTGCAAGTATAGCTGATGCGTTTTGAAAATAAAGCTAGGACTATTGGCTTTTGTGTTGCAAGGAAGGGAGCAAGGACAGAGGTATTTGTAAAATATAATGCATCCTGGTTTTGTTTTTTGTAGACGAGACAACAACCAACAATTCACAGCTTGGTAAGTTAACCAGACTTCAAGAAATATAAAACAGAGTTTATGAGTGAAAAGGAACTGAGAAGAGAAATCATTTTGATTGACTCTATGTACTTAGCTGGAATGCTTTTCTTTCTGCAATTCTTTTTTTTTCTGCAGTTAAATGAGTCAATAATGACGTGCTGTAAAGAAATCAATTGGTGAATCTGGAATGCTCCGTTTGATTTTTGTACCTAGCCCCACCAACATAGAAATTTGTAATTCTTATGATGGAATTGAATTGAAAATCTGCTGCTATGACATATGAGGGTGAGGGAACATCACAACTGCCAGATGGAATATCAGACTTAAACAGTAAAATCTGCTTCCGTCATGCAGGAGTAGAGCAGCAAACCGGTGCAGTCCAGCTCAAAGTCAGAAAAGCTCTATTTCAGCTCCTGTTTTCCTAGCATTTAACCACACAAAGAGCCTACGGAGAAGCTTGTTTTTGACTTGTGTTCTGCTAGGGCAATGAAGGAAATAGGCTGTAGGAGAGATCAGGTCTTTTAAGTTTTATGCTGCTTTTCCTTTGGGCACTTGGAGGGCTTGTTTCAGCCTGTTACTGTTCTCTACTGGTTACAAGGAGTAGCTGATGACTAAGAAAAGATAGTCAAGGTAACCAGGTGGTCCATTGGACCATTCCACCTTTCACTTGTTCATAACAGGACTGGCACAGGCAACCCATCGTGTCCTGAGAACTCCAGTACTATTTATTCCCTTCTTTTCTCAACTTAGAACGCATAAAAGCAGCTACCTTTCTTTCCTGGCATAGAAACAAATTTCTCCCTATAATAAGCTGCTACTTGATGTGTTCCTACCCATGGATATCATTAAAATAACAAAACCCAAACTCTTCATTTGCTGCGCACAGCTTGCTGTGTTAATGCCTGCTACCTTTCCGCACTATCATCCTTGATGATGTTGAGGGCAAGCGGATGTTTCTGGGAGAAGCAGTCTGGTTTCCCATAGAGAAGCTGTGTTGTTGTTTCTTCTCACTTTCCAGCACTAGTAATTGCACTCTTAAGCAAATGCACATTGGTGCTCGGTTAGCACCTACCACTCAAATGTGGGTCTTGTCTTAAATAGCACAGATCAAGCTCAGTCACTAGCGTATCAAGGATTATGTCTTATAAGTATCCTTGCTCTCTTTATCCCTCAATATCACGGATATTGAAAGAACTAATAAATATTTTCAACATTTGCTCATTCTGAAGTACAGTTTTAGTCCCTTCATTGTAATTATTCTCTATATAGGGTGTGGTGATGGAGATACAGGAGTCTTTGGCACTGCTGAGAGATTGTAACCAGAACTTACCTGTGCCTTTCTGTTCTCCTTGCAGCTCATCCAGACGGACCTCCTTTCCAGCTGAAATCAATCACCACTGCACTGATTTCAGGCATCGTCATCCTAGGATTCACAAGCATTTTCTTTTTCGTATGTTCTGTAACCCTTCTGCACAGAAAGTGGCCTAACCGTTCAGTCTTACCTGGCATTCGAAACCCAGTTTTCAACTGAAACTGATGATTTACTTGCACTTTTTCTTTGGGACTGCCTTTCTTGTCCGTGAAATACGATTCCATTCAAAAACAATATAAAGGCAATACTCCAGCTGTATCCAGCTTCTATTCCAGTTATTCTGTATTTTTGTTTTGCTAGATGATGTTGTGTAGGTAAGCAGCAGTGATATTGGTAACAATCCTAGAAAATTATGAGAATCTCAATTGTGTTTGTGATCAGACTGTATAACATCATGCCCATGGGTGTGCTGACAATAAAGCTTGTGTCTCCAGCTTCCAGTGAGGTCTCAATGCTGAAAATACTCAAGATGAGAACCTTTCCAAGCATGTCATGCTTGCACTAAACCTGACACGTTCAGAAACATTAAGTTCATACACACCTACTAAAAGGATAACTTTTATTTTGTCACGGTATTTTTCACAGATCTGAAAACACTTGTGTCTCAAGAGGACTTTTTGTTTTATTTTATCTTGGCTAAAAGTATCTCGAGAGAGACTTAGACTAAGTGATTTTTGCTAATTGTACATTTAGAAATGTTTTCTTGGATGTATCTTCCACTGAATTATGATGCTATCATGTGAAGGGCATAATTCGGTTGAATATCTTTAAGTCACATAGTTTGAGGCAAACTGCAGTTGGTCACAGGGAACAATGCTGCAGTTCTTGAGGTGGAAAAATCTTTTCCCAGCAAAAGCATTGAGTGAGAATCAGTGAGGACTTTAAATCTAAATGATGTTTAGCAGCAAGTTACTTCTGCACAGAACTGCCACATCTACAGCCTTCAGTCAAATTCTAACCCCAGGAACTGCTCCAAGGGGAAAAGTATTCCTTCCCCTCCACAACTCCTTGAACAGGCAAACTAATACAAGCAAGTAATGCCTGAACTTTCCTCATACATAACTATTTTTGGAGCACAACTTGGCAGTTGAGAAAAAAGTCTCATTAATATCCTAATTTGTAAGGGACACTTTTGCCCCATGAACTTTACAGTTTTTGGATAAGGCTTTGCTTTCTACATGTAGAGATGTAAATCAACACTTATTTCTTCAGTAGATTTCCTGCATGGATTAGACTTATTCACTGCATGGATGAGGGGGAGAGGGCAACTAGAGGGATAACAAGTCACAAGCAGTACTGTACCATTGGCTCTAGTTAATCTGATAAACTCACTTAACTGAAGTGAGTGCGAGTGACCAGGTGCCCTCAAAAAGGAGAACAGGGCAGTCAGTTCTATGTAGAATAGACAAAAATGCTGGTATTAGAGGCTGCTGTAGATACAACATATATTAAAATGGACTGTCTAAGATGATTGGGATTTTGGCCACACATGCAGCAGTTCAATTTCATTTTTCATATACTGTACATATGTGCCTAGGAACACCTCATTGATATTTGCCATCATTCTGTGTTAACCATGTCTGTAATTTCACTGATGTGATACTACTGGCTATCGATCAGGGATTTTGTCTCTCCAGCCTAAAGACAAACACAGACATGTTCTCAATTTTCTCTGATCCTGCAAGCGCTGTATAAAGGCCTGTTGTTCACAAAGACCACTGTGCTGTGATATCCTTTATGACCAACACTGTGCCTGTTTTCCTCCGGTCTTAATACCTCAGAAACATTTTTGCACTTCAGGGGTTAGGTCTGATTACATGTAAAACATGATTGTTTAATAAAATTATTTGAAACATTTCAGAACAAATGCATTGTCTGAGCTGTTTTCCTCCCCTGTCAAATTTTTACAGTTTTGCGTACGTGCTTTCAGTGACCTCATTCTACAAAGATGAAAACTGGACATGAATTTTTAACTCAGTTTGGTAAGAGCTTTCAATATATAGGATAAATTAATGTAAGTATAGCTTTACTGGCCTTTAAAGGAGCTCAATAAGCTCTGGAGATTTATATCCCAGTCTGGAGATAAGTAAATTCAGATAATCTATTTTAATTTACTTGTAAAGACAACTACAGAAATTCCATTAATGTAATTACTACTTCATAATCACCAGCTTTAGCTGTAAGTTTCCAGTGATGGAGATAGTCGTTATCATCCTTAGTAAGTTGTTCTGACAGTTAGCCTTCAGTACTTTTAAAAGGACTATTTCTGATGTGACTGTGCCCAGCTTAACCTACCAGCCATCAGATACTGTTGTGTCCCACCAACAGGGCGGCCCACCTTCGCTTTTATAACTAAAACGCATTTCTGCATAGTCTCTTTCTGGGACAGCCTCTAAGGCTTCCGATTCACAAAGTGAGGGCTCCATCCCCTGCTCTCCCAGTGGAGGAGCCAGGACAGAGGGCTAGTGCTGGCAATCACCTACATCCAGGGAGCTCTGCTGTAGTGCCAGCAGCATGGCAATGTGCACTACCTTTGCAATGTAAAGTTTGTCTTCCTACAATGCCACTTTGGTGCTCCCTTGCCAGATCCAGTAGCAATGCTCACGGACTGCAAACCTAGCTAATGCATACACAGCAGACGAGCCTGATCAGAAAGCTACTTCAGGTCTTCATCAACAACCAGTGAGCTCTGCAACATACAGCTGCTGCTTACACTGTGGAGGAGCTGGATGAGAAAGCTGTGGTTGGGCTTTTGGGTATACACAGGGAGCTTCGCCAGGGTCTCACCAAAAGTGCAGTATACTTTCGCTTTTTTAACTAAAACACTGCTCTGCGTACCTTCTTTATGAGGCCCTCTTTCAGGAGTCCTGTTCACAAAGTGAGGGCTCCATCCCCTGCTATCCCAGTGGAGGTGCCAGGACAGACAGCTAGTGTCTACTACCTACATCCAGGGAGCTCTGCTGTAGTGCCAAAAACATGGCAATATGTGCACTACCATTGCAATGTAATGTCCATCTTCCTACAAGGCCCCTTTGATGGTCCTTCACCAAATCTAACAGCAATGTTCACAGAGTGCGAACCTCCAGCTTTTAATGTAAAGTCCTTCTTTCTACCGTGCCTCCTTTGATGCTCGCAGGATCCAGGCGCAGTGCTCACAGACTGGGAAAGTCCAGCTTCTGTACATACAGCCAAGGAGCCAGAGCAGAAAGATGCATCTGGGCATAACCAAAAACCAGTGAGCTCTGCAGGGTTGCTTGAAAGGAAATGCAGATTATTATGAGCTCTGTGGTTGAGAAGGCTAGGATAATGAGAGGTTGTACTGCGATTAGTGTTATTGTGAAGATTCGTTTTGGCTTGCTAGGATTATAACCAGTATGAGTCATCAGGATAGGGAGAGGATGTTTGGTGGGTGCCGGCTCGTTGGGTGAGGTTTTTCTATGGGTAATATGAGGGAGTCAGTCATTGTAGGCTTAGGGTGGCGATTAGTAGGCTCATAGTAGTTTTAGGGGTGAGAGAAGGCCTGTTGGATGTAGTATTATTGTTGGTAGGATAATTTCTACCATTGTAGGAGATTTAAGTTTTGTAGGTGGTTGGAGCCCTGGGTTCGTGTGGAGGCTACTAGTATTGCTAGACCTGTGCCTGCTTCGCAGGTGGAGAATGTTAGTATGAGGATTGGTATGAGGGTGGAGGATGATGTTTGGTTTTCAATTGGTCAGGTTGATAAGGCGATGTATATTGATAGTATTATGCTTTCTAAGCACAGTAGGGCAGAGATGAGATGTGCTCGGTGGAAGGCTAGCCCTAGGCTGCTTAGGGCAAAGGCTGAGTAAAAGCTTAGGTGGAGGAGGGGCATAGAGAAAGTCATAGGACAGGCTGTAGTTTGTTGAGTTGAAATCAGCTGTCTTGTTTTTAGACTAACTTTCTTATTGTGCTCATTCGAGGCTTCCTTGTGTTCATTTGTAGATTAGGCCTACGGTTAGTAGGAGGATGATAGTGGAGGCTCAGATTACGGTGGTGGTTGGATGTTTTAGTTGAGTGGCTCATGGTAGTGGTAGTAGAAGGTCAATTTCTAGGTCAAATAGCAGGAATAGGATGGCTACTGAGGAAAAATCGGATGGAAAATGGGAGTCAAGCAGATCCTAATGGGTCGAATCCACATTCGTAGGGTGATACCTTTTCTGAGTCAGGATTTATTTGGGTAAATCAGAAGTTTAGTGAGGTTAGGGCTGTACTAAAGGGTAAGGGTTGAGATGAGTGTGAATGTGATTATGTTTATTGCTCTTCTCTGGGGTTGTACCAGATTTTAGAGATTGGAAGTCTATTGTAATGCATATAGTAGAAGAGCAAGATCCTCATCAGTAGATGGCTATGTAGAGGAATAGTCAGATGATGTCTACAAAGTGTCAGTATGAGGCTGCTACTTCGAATCTGAAGTGGTGGCTGGGTGTGAAGTGGGATTAGTCGTAGGAGGCAGACTAATAGGAAGGAGGACCCGATGATGACATAAAGTCCGTGGAATCCTGTAGCCACAAAGAAGGTTGAACTGTAGACACCGTCAGCAGTTGAGAATGGCGTTTCATAGTATTCTGTTGCTTGTATGATAGTGAAGTATAAGCCTAGTAGGACAGTGAACGTTAGTGCTTGGATTGCTTGTTTTTGGTGTCCTGTAATGCTGTGGTGTACTCAGGTTACGGTAACACCCGAGGCTAGTAGGATGACTGTATTAAGTAGGGGGAATTCTAGGGGGCTTAGGGGTGTGATTCTTGTTGGAGGTCATTGGCTGCCTAGTTTTGGGGTGGGTGCTAGGCTGGAGTGGAAGAAGGCTCAGAAGAAGTCGAGGAAGAAGAATATTTCTGATGTAGTGAAGAGAATTATTCCATACCGTAGGCCTTTTGGGACTATTAGTGTATGACGGCCTTGGAATGTGCTTTCTCATACAATGTCTCATCATCACTGGAGTATGAATAGAATGCTGTTTTTCCTCGGCTTCCACCTAAAAGTCCATTTGACTCCAACTCCTCCGACACCACTCCCGGCTATTCTCCAGAGCAGTGAGCACAGCAGGAATGTGACACCGCTAGTCCCACAGCCAAACAGGCAGGACAGAACAGAGCTGCTTAGCCTCCTCTGCAGAGAGCTCTCTCCTCAGCAGCGCCAACACCATTGCTGTCCCTGCTCGGTTTCCCACCTAAAAGCCCATTTGAGTCAAAAGTCAGAGGCGTCAGATCCCAGACATACTGCTGCAGAGTGAGCAGAGCATGAATGTTTGACCTTTGCTCCTACAGAAAAAGAGCCAGGACAAAAAGCTGCTTCTGGGCCTCTTCTGCACACAGTCCTCTCCTCAACGGTGACAACACCATTGCAATTGCTCCTTAGTTTCCCAACTAAAAGTCCATTTTATTTCATCTAAAACGAACTGTCTGATGTGGTGACCCAGCAGCACGTTTCTGTCTTGGCTGCTTGTGTTTTGAGCTAGAGGCCAAACATTCATGCTCTTTTCATATAGCAGCAGAATGGCCGGGAACAGACATCGGAGAACTTGGACTCAAATGGACTTTCAGGTTGGAAAACCAGGAAAGACAGCAAAGGTATTGTCTCCTTTGTGAGGAGAGTCCAGGAGCATCTGTTTGTCCTGGCTCTTCCACTGTGGGAGCAGAGGCCAAACACACGTGCACTGCTCACTCTGCAGCGGAAAGGCCTAGAGCTGATGCCTCAGAACTTGGACTCAAATGAGCTTTCAGTTGGGAAAACAAGGAGTGACAGCAATGGTTTTGACACCGGTGAGGAGAGGACTGTGAGCTGAAGAAGCCATATAGCAGCTTTTTGTCCTGGCTCTTCTTCTGTGGAGCAGGTGCCAAACATACGTGCTCTGCACATTGTGCAGCATAATCTCCAGGAGCAGCATCAACAGTGTTGGCACTGCAGACGAGAGGACTGCATCATGAAGATGCCAAGCAGCAGCTTTTTGTCCTGGGTATTTTTCTGTGAAGCAGGGGCCAAACATACCTTCTCTGCACATTGTGCAGCATAATCTCCAGGCGCTGTCCCGGTGAACGTGGACTGAAATTGGCTGCCAGGTGGGAAAATAAGGAGCGACAGCAATGGTGATGTTACCGGTGAGGAGAGGACTGTGTGCAGAAGACGCCAAGCAGAAGCTTTTTGTCCTGACTCTTCTTCTGTGGGAGCAGAGGTCAAACATTTGTGCTCTGCTCTGTCTGAAGCATAACGGCCTAGAGCTGAAGCCTGAGAACTTGGACTCAAATGAGCTTTTAGTTGGGAAAACAAGGAGGGACAGCAATGGTGATGGCACCGCTGAGGAGAGGACTGTGTGCTGAAGACGGGAAGCAGCAGCTTTTTGCATTGGCTCTTCTTCTGTGGGAGTAAAGCCCAAACAATCATGCTCTGCTCACTCTGTAGCAGCACGGCCTGGAGATGACGCCGAAGAACTTGGACACAAATGGACTTTTAGGTGGGAAAACAAGGCGCGGCAGCATTGGTGATGGCACTTTTGAGGAGAGGACTGAGCCCTGAGGATATGAAGTAGCAGCTTTTGTCCTGGCTCTTCTTCTGTGGGATCAGAGGCCAAGCATTCGTGGTCTGCTCTGTCTGTAGCAGCACGGCCTGGAGTTGACGCCGAAGAACTTGCACACAAATGGACATTTAGGTGGGAAAACAAGGAGTGACAGCAATGGTGACGGCACCGCTGAGGAGAGGACTGTGTGCTGAAGAGGCCAAGTAAAAGCTTTTTGTCCTGGCTCTTCTTCTGTGGGATCAGAAGCCAAGCATTCGTGGTCTGCTCACTCCGTAGCAGCACGTCCTGGAGCTGACGCCGAAGAACTTGCACACAAATGGACTTTTAGGTGGGAAAACAAGGTGCGGCAGCATTGGTGATGGCACTTTGAGGAGAGGACTGTGCGCTGAGGACATCAAGCAGCAGTTTTTTGTCCTGGCTCTTCTTCTGTGGGAGCAGAAGCAAAACATTCATGATCTGCCCACTTTGCAGCAGAACGGCCTG
>JANHGB010068251.1:0-10317 GCA_026283785.1 Coracopsis vasa
TGATCAGGGGACTGGAGCACCTCCCATATGAAGATAGGCTGAGAAAGTTGGGGCTGTTCAGCCTGGAGAAGAGAAGGATGCATGGAGACCTCATAACAGCCTTCCAGTATCAGAAGGGGGCCTATAAGGATGCTGGGGAGGGACTCTTCTTTATGGACTGTAGTGATAGGACAAGGAGTAAAGGGTTAAAACTTCAACAAGGGAAGTTTAGATTGGATATAAGGAAGAAGTTCTTTACTGTAAGGGTGCTGAGGTGCTGGAATGGGTTGCCTAAGGAAGTTGTGAATGCTCCACCCCTGGCGGTGTTCAGGGCCAGGTTGGACAGAGCCTTGGGTGACATGGTTAAGTGTGAGAAGTGTCCCTGCCCATGGCAGGGGGGTTGGAACATGATGATCTTAAGGTCCTTTCCAACCCTAACTATTCTATGATTCTATGATTCTAAAGCATATCCCAGAGAGTTGCTGAGGTAAGTAAAAACCTTGTGGGTGGGAAAAGATGCTGACTTTTTTCATATCTACAAAATATACTTTAAAAATAAAAAACCCCATCAAAATGTGATTAAATGTAGCTAGCTTTAGTGTAAAAATACATGTACAGAAGTAATTAGTCTCATATATTGCATTCATATTCTTTCCTCTGAATGCTATCCTAACCTGCAGTAAACTTTACCTCCTTTGAGTTTGAAAAGCAGCTTGACTGGCTAGACTTTCATATACCTCGAGAATGCCTTAAACCCATGACTAATGAGCTCTTAAAGGCCACAGCTTCTGCTTTGCCTGAAACTGTCTTGTCTTGGTAGCTTTGATAGAAGGAACAAATCAGATAGAACTAGTCTAATGGAGACTACAATATATACTTTCCATGAGACACAATGGAAGAATTAAAGCTGTGGTAAGAGAATGCTCCCTAATCTCCCAGACTGTTACCTGCATATCTGCTTGTTTTTGCAAGATTTTCAAGCAGAAGCCTCCTGTGCTACAACGGGCAAGAAAGAGATGATCTGCAAATCCAATACGCCTGTGGGAGAATGACAAGTGTCTTCTTTTTGTTTCCCTCACTCTGCAGAGCAGACGAGATCATGTAGTTCTTCAGTTCTAGATCACTGCAGGGAGAAAATGCAGATAATAATGTAGGCAATTATAATAGCTCCACTCACGTTTCTATTAATTTAAACCCCTCTGCAGCATATGAAAGATAAGGGAAAAAGACATACATTGTTTAGAATTCAAAAAAAAATCTTATTAACCTTCCATAACTGCCTGACAGTACTCAAAGGCCCAACTACACAAAAGACGTAGTCTTCGATTCCACCCCCCTTCCAAATAATGACTGTAATGAAGAATTAAATTGTATAAAATTTGACTTTCTCTGCAGAACTTCACTAATTAATCCACAGCTAAATAAATATATAAATAAGACCTTGACATTCAATTTCACTTCAATGAAATAGCAGATAGGAAACTCAGTTTCTCACGCTGCAAACTCTCTGAATAAAGAACAAAATGTCTTGGTAAGGCATTAAGCATCTGGGAAAATGAGGGGAAAAAAAATCCTTCCAAAGTAACGTGAAATGATTCTGATAATAGCTGACAGTTTTGAATAACACAGAGAAGTTGGATTATGAATTATTTTTGTCATTTTACTCTTTGCTTTTTGCCATTAAAATGCAGGATGTTTGAAATAAACAAAAAGAGTTTTTTCTTCCTACAAGTTGTAGTTAAGCTGCTACATCTTCTAGCAGTTGAAATGTTGCAGTTGAAAATATTCATAGCTTCAAAAATTGACTAGACAGATTCAGAAAGTGAAAATTATCAAGGCCTGTTCAGTATGAATACAACCTTTCTGGCTCCAGAAGTCTCTGAACCCTAAATGAAAGCAATGAATGGTCAAGTATGCTTCTGGGTGTCCTTTCTTCTCCGCAGACCAGGTAACATATGTGTAGAATATACCAAAAGTACATCTTTTGGAAAGCAAGTGATGTATCAGTTGTGCAGGGTACTAAGTTATTAACTAAGACAAATTAAAGAGGTTTATTTAAGAAGAAATACATTTAGCATTGCTGATACAAGTGGAAGAGATTCTTGTGATTAGAATGTTTAAATTAACCTTAAATCTTCCACAGTCACACAAGACAGACTTGGCCTAAGCAACTTTATCATTAAAGTACTTTTGACAAAATATGGGGTTTTTTCAGAGAAACAAATCCAGTGAAAACATGAAGTCTTGATTGGAACGGCTAATATCAGAAACTGTGAAGGACTGACTGAGTTCTGAGAGCAGTGATTTGGCAGATCACCTGGGAGGTAGAAGAAGCAAAGACTTCAGAGTGAGTTCCCAAGGGGAACTTTATATCATTACTTGCATTCTTAAAAGAACACATAAAAACAGTAAAATACTAATGCTTATGCCAGGATCTTTTTGTCACCCACTTACCTGTGCTCAGATACAATAGTCACAGTATGCTTATCTCCCTAGAAGGAACCTTTATCTGTATTATAAATGCACAGGCTCTATTTTGTGTGTTCGTTTGGGAAAACAAGCTGGTACGAAGTGGTGATGTATGGTAATAGGAGGTTGTTTCAGTGACAGTGAAATTTTAGCAGTGTGCACTGATGCAAAGCTGGGTATTTAGAAAGATTTGGACTGACGCACCAACAACAACGAACTGTTACACTTTAAAATAAATTCAGTGTCAGAAACAAGTAAGGTTTTGCTAGACAAAGCTTTGTATATGTTAGTAAATTTTAATGTATTCTGGCATTAAATACAGCTAAGTTTATCTTGAACTTGGTCTTCCAATTCCAAAAAAACAACTCATAAAGCTGCTTTTAATGTTACATTAGGTAAAATGCTTTTAATTGTGTGCTAACTGTGGGGCAATATCAGGAATCCTGACAGCATGTGCCTACCAGCATGGCCAAAGATGGCTTCATTACTAAGGAGGGGTGAGGACACTACTAAAAGTACCGAAAGTGGGTTATGGTATGAAAATTACTGACAATGTGCGTAGAGTTAACCTTAATTGCTCCTTACACCAAAAATGAGCAAATAGTAATGAGGAAACAGATGGACTTCAGTCTCTTTTGTATGAATTCTATCTTGAGGAGTCTATTTTTTCAGTATTTTGTTATTGTTTTGCACTTTATGTTTAAAAACATCCACTGCCTCAGTGCCATGAGCTGATGGTATTAGATTCCCCCATGGAGAACATATAAAGCTAAGAAATTTCTAAAAACATTTGCCTGTAGCTTTTCTATATAGAGTGATGTCTCAAGTTTTCTAGGTCTGATATTTTAGGATCTTCCAGAACTAGAAGTAAGTGTCAGTTCTGCTCTACTTTTGGGAATGTTTTCATTTCATGGGGGCAAATCTCAAGTTTTCTAATTCAGTGCTTGAAAAACATTGGACTTCAGCCTTACTATTTGGGTGACTGGTGTTCTGCAGGGGAGTTACTTTTATGTTAATGGGGTATTTTTCAGAGTTTGTATCAGCTAAATTATTAATAGATTTATTTACATGGATAGGACAAGAAAAAGCTAACAGCCACTAAAATGATAGCATGCATGCCACAATATTAATCTGTCCTTGCACCTAATTGATTTCAGTGTTATCAATATATTTCTGTGTGGAACATCTTGGGCTTTAAATACTTTATATCAGCCAGAGAACTGCAAATGGTTAATATATTGGTATGTCGCATAATTAGGTGTTTTGCCTTCACTCACAAGTGAAAAAATTAATTTGTGAGAGAGAAACCAGCCTCTGCCGAGGCCACACAAAGCCCATTTTTAATGTGTTTGAGAATATGTTGCAAAACTAACAACAAAAACAAACCTAAATATTCACGAACATAAAGCAGAAGAGAGCTGATTGCAGTTCCATCACCAGTTTTGCCATCTCCTCATTTAGTTCAGCTTGTGAGTTAAACCAAGTTCATGTCAAACATGAACTTGCAACATTTCCAGCACACATCTATCTCACTCTTTATTCAGACAATAAGTTATCCTTGTTTTATGTGCAGGAGAACCATTCATCCTCGCTGATGAACTGAAATATGATGAAGAAAAAAAAATCTTCCAAGGAAAAGGATATAGGTAAACCTTATTGCTGTCAATGGAGATTTCACCCTACCTGTTGAATTCTTCTAATCAAATGCAACTACTTGAATCTAAGCTACTCATCTGGACTGATTTACAAGTCTTGAAGAGAATCTTACAGTTACTGAAGCTTAGAGTTACTGGAGAGAAGTTGCTGGAGGATCCTTTCCTCTACCGATCACTAGTGAAGCCACACATGGAGTCTTGTGTCCAGTTAGAGGATCCTCATATACAAGAGGGATATGGACATAATGTAGAGAGCTCAGCAAAGGCCAAAGAAGATGATGGAGGGACTCAATATCTCTCCTATAAAGAAAGGCTGAGAGTGCTGAGATTGTTCAGCCTGGAGAAGGCTCAGGTGGATCTCATCAATGTATACAAATACCTGTAGGAACAATATAAAAACAAATGGTGTCAACTAAAAAAAAGTTTCAGTGGTGCCCAGTTTCAGGACCAGGAGCAATGGAACAAACTAAAACACAGGAAGTGCTGTCCGAACATCGGGAAACATTTTTTCATTGAGAAGGTGATTGAGCACTGGCAGAGGTTACCCAGGGAAACTGTGCAGTCTTCATCCTTCATGAAGCCATCTGGACATAGAATCATAGAATCAACTAGGTTGGAAAAGACCTTTAAGATCATCAAGTCCAACCTTTACTCCAGCACTGCAAGTCCACCTCTAAACCATGTCACTACTAGGGCCTCATCTACATGGATTTTGAATACTTCCAAGGACAATGATTTCCTAATGTTCAAGCTAAATGTCCTTTGGCACAGTTTAAGGCCGTTATCTCTTGGTAACATGGTCCTGAGCTATTGGCTCTAGGTGGCCCTGTTTGAGCAGGGGAGTTGGACAGGACAACCTGCAGAGGTTCCTTCCAACCTCAAACCATTCTGTGAATCTGTGGCTCTGTGATTCCGTGGCTCTGTGATTCCATGATTTTAATCACAGGTCTAAATTATCTCCCACAAAAGCAAAGGAAATACCTAAAATAGTCTAAACAAAGTATTTAGTCCTTTACACATTATTATTATGGATGCTAAGGTTACTCACCTGAACAATATCTACATTGTAGAAATCTAAAATTTGGTAAGTTGTGGTTGACGCTGGATGGTTTATCTTAATTATTCAAGTTTTTATGTTTGACAGTTGATAAATTACATCTTTATTTATTCTTTTATGTATAATCTAAATACACCGATATTGACTCCTGGCTGAAAAACTGTGGGATACTTGCTGCGCTGCTTCCTGCCAGTAATGAAAGAGTGGATATCGCATGCAGAGCTTTATATAGCAGATGTGATAAATGAGTAAATACAAATGAATGGAAGTCCAACTGGAACTCATCTGCCCTGACTTCAGCTGTCCAGACCTGAACTAGTAACAGTGGGTTTCCTTCGGAGGAAATGCCAGCAGCTCATGAATGCAGTCACTTCATCCTGAAATAGATGACCAAAATAGTTCAGTTTAATCACTGTCAGAAGGTGCTAATTTCTCTCCATTAGAACAAAGAAAAGTCAAGGTGACCAGCTCAGATGTAGACAACTGCAGCAGGGTGAGATGTAAGAAAGGTAATTTTAACCTTGCATTTAACCAAGCATTGCTTCACCAGTGTAAGCCTTGAACTCAGCTGAGATGCCATATGCTGCCCACCAGTATGGCATTGCTTTTTATTCAGCTTCACTGAAACATTTTCCTATTTCTTAAAAGCAACAGGTATAAAAACAACCCTGAATGAGTTGCTGATTGAGTTGCTGAAGACATCTATCACAGCAATGAACTTGCTTATAGATTTTTTCAGCTGTACTGATAAGTTTACATTCATTGTACAAAGGAGTAGGCTAGATAGATGCTCTATTTTTTAAATGTGAGTTATCACCTATACTGCTGTATCAGTTGCTTTGTAATATTTACAGTACTTCTAGGCAACCTTCTGAAATAGAAAAAATATTAAGAGATAAGCAACCTTTCCTTCTAACAGTGAACAGTACATTTTCTACAAATGGAAAGAAAAATTCAGTGTTACCAGGTATATAAGCAAATACATGACATGAAGTGTTTCTTCTTTTCTAGAAAAATATTGCTGAAGATGTAAAGCACAATGATTTAGAATAAAATATCCCATTCTGATTAAGGAGGCTATACATATGTTGACTTCAGAATGCAATTACTATGGAAACCACAAACAAAGAGCATATCTCAGAGCATGCCAAGCTGAAATTCATGCCTGGGCTGATTTCAAGTCTTTTCCTTGCTGAGAATTACAGCTGAAGGTTTTCAGGCTAAATTCTACAGGAAGATTCTTCCAGCATGCTATTTTTCATTCCTCAACTTCTCCCACTTCTTTTTTGATAACAAGGCATAATAAAATATTTTTTTTCCTTAAAGTCTAATGATTCTGAATGCTCCAAATTTAGGAGTATTTCCTTGTTAAAACCTTTTTCACTTTAAGAAGTAAAACTACACTGCAGGAATATGCATCTGAGTATGTCACTCCAGGTTTTTATAATCAACGGAGAGAAGTGGACAACTTTAGTTGCAATCCGTATGGCCTTTTTAGACATCAACCTCAAAATGATCTGAATTGCATGCTATAAGCATCTGTTTCTTACTATTTACTGTAAAGGGAGTCTGCAGCAAGTTTACATTTGTATATATAAATATATTGCTGAACATATTATTGTGTATTATATATCACACATAGTAGACACATCTACAGGATAATCTGTACTTCCCAGACTAGTTCCGCATTGAGAAACAACCAATTAACTTAAAAAATAACTGTGAAAGATGAAGAAAAAATCCCGAGAAACTTGGAAACTAAAGTATTTTGATAAATCATGAAAACAGAATCTTTCAGAGGGTTTGTTTCTTTTGTAAATCAACTTTATGGCGTATTTAGAGCTTTTTATTAACCAAAAGTTTTTCAAATTTCTTGAAAAATATGTATAAAAATTATTTTTGGCAGACATAAAAATATGTCAAAGAAATTGCAAATTTTAATATAGTAAAAATATATTGTGAAGTAGGGTATTAGAGAAAGTATTAAAGCTCAAAAGACAGAATATGTCATGCTGGTTGTCATAAATATTGTGTAAATGATAATAGGTAATTTTCATTGAACAGCAAGTGAAAAAAGAAGCCTAGTCATAGCATTAAAAAAATATATCTTTTTAAAGAACTGAGAAGTAATCAGGACTTTTGAGAAGGATTTTGCAGCTGCTATGTACTTCTTGGGGATGTAGGAGGTGAATAACAGCTGTATTGCTAATTTTTAAAACATAGAACTGTTAATTTTTCAGAGTTTGCTTAGTATTACTGCACATATTGTATGGGGATAGAGAATGGAGGATTGATGACAATTAAAATGGGGGAAGGAGAAACAGCCTCATCAGAAAACAGAGCAATATAAAGAAGGCTGAGGATCATCATTCTTGATCCTGCTTTAATATGTATTGAGTTTTGGGTTTGGATAGTAACAGTCATAGTTTTATTCACTATAGTTTTCTTCTTCCATTTTTCTGAAGAGGAAAAATTCACTGTAGATCAAAAAAAATCATTTTCTCAAAAAAAAAAACAAAAAACAACAAAAAACCACAAAATAACCCCAAAACAAACCCTTCATTAAAATTTGGGTTTGCTGCATGATTTATGTAAAGGTTTTAATATTTTTGTTTTATTTTAGTTTATTGAAATTTAGCCTGAAACGCCATGTTTAAAAAATATGTCCATGTATTTCATTAAAATTACTCAGAGTAAGTCTTCATTTGTCCTAATTTCCTCTTCTGCTTTTAGTTGAATTCAAGCTGAATTTGGGTCTGGTTTGGAGTGATCAAACTTCTATTAATTAAAAAATGGTTTGCTTTCTTTTAAATATATGTTCAAAGAGCTAAAGAGACACAATCTGGCTTCAGACCAAATATGCACACACATGAGGAAAACTCACATGTGCAAAATATTTTGTAAATTGCTAAATTTCAGATTAATCTAGCTTTATTTTAATATTTTCTTTCAATATTTGTTTTTAGAATGTAAAGGCTTTGTGTGGCCTCATGAAAAGCAAAAGGTGAAACTAATTCGGTCTTTGGGAAGTTGAGATGCATAAATGTAGATACCTGTAAGCAGGTGTCTCCATGGAGGTGTCACGGGTGAGATAGATAGAGACATTTCAGATGGAGAAGCCTAGAAGATATACCATGAGAAAGACCAGTATGTTCTAGAAAAGACAGCTAGAAAACTGGTGAAATAGCCCTAGGCATCTCCAGAGGTTCTAGATGCCATTTATCTGAGCAACTGAACAGGGCTGTAGGAATCTATGTGTGAGACTCTGGATGCCACCAGACATGCTGACTAGGAGAAGGATATGGGCTCTGAAGTGTAGGCACCTAGTGACTTCTGAGGATGGCTCAACAATGTTTCACCTCAGAATCCAGAAAGATGCAAGTCTCCCTCATGTTGTTCTGCCAGCCTGGTGCAGTCTCCAATGTCCCATTGAATCCTGGATGTCAGCAGGTATCTATATTTAGACAAGTGTCTCCTGCCCTATGTTTTCACAGCAGAAATGGAAGAAGTTTAGACACCCATTTCCTGTTTCAAGCCTTGTGCAGTGATACCTAAACAAGGGAGTCCTGATCTGAAACAAGATCCAAATAAGCTCATAGTAGTTTTTAACTAATTAGTCATAAAACCAAATCATATTAACAAATAGTGAAAAATATGCTCAGTACTAGAAAGGCATTTGGAAGTATATTGTGATACCAACATAGGTTAAATGTCATGTTTACATCTACATTGAACTGGTTCTGCTGCATGAAAAGCTGGTTCACAGCAGAGCCTTAAAATCTTTAAGACAGTGATCCAGGCTCAATTTATTTACCTATGTGACTTTGAAGCACCACTGTGAGCAGTAAGTATCACTGTTTGTGAACTCACATTTCCTCTGCTTGGCCATGTCCTCAATGCTTCTAGCTTATGCTTCTCAGAAGGACTCCCTTGGGCGAGATGAATCTACACATGGCCAGTGTTATGTGTAAGGCATAGCACATTTAAACCTTTGCTATGTCTTCAGGGCCCTGCAAAGTAGAATTAACACATTAGGAAGCCAGGCTGTTATTCTTATTTTGACAATGTTATTATTATTTTATCCTGCTAATCTGATTTTCAAAGATTTATACATTAATTTTTCATACAATAATCCCTGGAACTATGCTTTGAAAGCCCAAGCTGTAAATACTACATGGCTAACACACATGCTAGTAGCAGACAAAATTTACAAGAAACAGGCAAACCTCAGAATAATAATTTCATTATATCACCCTTATAAATCTTCCCAGCTGTTCTGACACTTTAATTAGAAAGTGACATTGTTGGGGAACATTTATGAATAATTTAGTATGTTGTCCCCACTCATTTTTTTATATGTTCTCCAATTCATTACTTTATTTATTATTTATTAAGAACAGACATTGTGCTGAGAGCTGTACAGAATAAAGAAGAACACAAAGTCCTTGCCCTTGTGTATCAACACAACAAGAAACATAGAAAGCTCTTTTCCATCCTGCTTATAAGATAATAAACACATTCTGGCTGTGCTCCAGACTATTTCCTCTCTTGGAGTTTGCCTTTGCTAACAAATATAACAATAACATTAATAATAAAATATCTCAGCATGAATGTTCTTTCAAACTTGGCTGGTTTTAAGGTTCTTCTTACCCTCTGAGACCTTCATATCCTGTTCTAGTTTCCTTTTCTTCTTATCATGTTGGACTGAAGTTAACAGAACTAATAGAAGTCTATCTTTCTGTCTTTCAAGGGAGCTGAAACTTGTCACCCTTTTAGAAAAGAACAGTATTCCTTAATATTCCTTAATTTCCTTAATTGCTTATTTTTTTCAATCTCTTTCTTTTTTTGGGGAGGTTTGGTTTTTGGGGGTTTCGTTGTTGTTTCTTTTTTTTGGTCTTCATTTGCACATGTATATCAAATCACTTGTGACCAGCTGGGTTGAAAGTATTTACATTTATCTTTGACTGCAGAGCTATTGCACTGTAAACTTTCATCCTCTAGTCAGGTCTGTAACATAAATGTACAAAGAGGCAATACAGATTCTTTGTGCAACTTGTCCGTACCGTACCTCATTGATACAGGATTTACTTGCTCATTTTTATTAATTTAGAAACCCTTGTCCTAATATATCTGTTATCTGCATTAACTTGTGGGACA
>JANHGB010068257.1:0-15011 GCA_026283785.1 Coracopsis vasa
GTAATATACTTCAGAATTACTTTCCAAGTCTGTTACTCTTTTAAGAGATATACAGTTACCAAACTTGACCCTAAAGATATGTAATACCTTAATTACAAAGGGCTCTGGTCACAAAGAACTCAGATAAGAATCTATTTTTTGGGGGAAGAACTAGGAGATGTTAGGATTTTTTTGTTTCTTTTTTTAAAATTCATCTGACATGAAAGTTCTCTCACAATTTTAACAGGCACTTTGTTTCACAAATAATTTTTATTGTGCATACATTCCTTTAATGCATCCAGAGTATTGAGAGTATAGGACTAGAATCTGTTCTTAGAAAACTGCGTGACATGTATAACAGTCATGCTAAAATAAATGTTGGGAGGGAGGTTCAACAGGTGGCTGCAGATACGATACGCTGTTCTCCGGTGCTGCATTACCATGGACTTGTGGAAAGTTTCTCACAGCAGGATATGAAGAAGTAATTTCACTCTGTGCCCTTAAAAAGGGAAGGAGGAGTGGGGCAGTATGAGCCCCTTGAGTTCTTATTATTACTTTGGAGCACAGAGGACCATATGGACTTGCTTGCCCATGAATCTCCTAGTCCAAATATTTTAAGAGACAGACTTTTGTCCGTCTCTTGAAATATTTGTATAGACAGATATACAAGACACAATACTGTGTTAACACACTGTTAATTTCTATAACCCTCTATTCTTTTCAAGAAAAGACAAGCACCATCAGTTTGGGGTCTGTGCAAGTGTGAAATCCTTCCTTTCTTGAATGTGCAAAATCTGTTCTTTGAACTTTGCAAATTTGCTGTATGTGGCAGAGAAGTCTACTACATAAGAAGCAATGTGAGCATGAAATCATGAAACCAGGCACCCGAGGCAGCAGTACCACAATACTCTTTATACAAAGAGCTTCACCAATGAAAACTAAACAACAGTCTTCATTATCTACCACCAGCCTGGCTAAATAGCACTTTCTGGGGTTTTCCTTGTCCTAACAATAACACCTATTATTTCCTATTGGCATGAATGGTCACCTTTCCTTGACAATTTATATAACAGAGTTTTCATATTTAATACTATTGCATAACCATAAAACAGATTTGGAACAATCAATATAAAAAATATTCTATTAAAAAAAATGGGCAAAAGCAACCCAGAACCCCACCTGCAATTCTCTGCATGACCCTTTTAATAAAATGTTAAGATTTATACAAGCCAAAGCTGCAAAAGATAAATTTGAAACACCAGAAATCTGACTAAACCCTAAAAGGTTGAGAGCATTCTCTTGAAAGGTAAGAAACTGGTATAGACTCTGACTTTAAAGGAAAGGGTGAGGACATCCTAGGAGTGTATGCCTGTAACTTGCATTAAAAACCAGTATGTTCCCTATTATGTATGCTCTTTGGATGCTGTCACAAATCAGAGTAGCAAGTATATACCTAATACCATACCAAGGGATTATGGTTTCATATAATGGATTTTTTGTTATTTCAAAGCATTATTACTTACCAACTTCATAGCCACATCTCTAAGACCTCAATGATAGAAAAAAAACTAACCTTTAAAGGTCCCTTACAACCCAAACTATTCTATGATTCTGTGAAATGTCACTAGGTATATTTATGTTCATAAAGTTGTGTTCTTTGCTTAATAACCTTTCATTGAACAGGTATAGACACTACATAATTATTCTATACAGCCATAGCTAGTGTGAAACCAAGGGTTCTCAAAGTCCTGCCTGGGAGGAGCAGTACTGTGTAAATGGAAAGCAGGCTTTTAACAGCTCATATGACCGGTTAATGAGTGACATTACACAATGTCTGCTGTTTGTAAAACCTTGAAAAGTGTAACTTCCTGGTATCCAGTACGGAGTGCACAGCATTTAACGGCATAGTGAACTTGGAGACAATGAAGGCATAAAACAAAAGGGTTTAAAACTAATCTAAAAAAAAAAAAGAATAATAAAAAAAAAATCCATTCAAATAGAAAAATATAAAAAAATCATATAAAATGGGCAGGGTTTTAAATTTCAACTGCATGTTGGATTATTAGATTCTCATGATTATTCTTTAGACTCCTAGACAATGTATACAATTTATATTAACAGGAAGCACAAGTAGAATTAATGAAAGAGAAAGGTCACAGATCTCCACGGACAAAAGCAAGTAAGGAGTTATTGGCACTGCCCTGATATCAGTCCTCTTCCTGAAAGGAGCAATTTCATTTGTTCATGTGATAAGCATCACAGAAAAAGTGTTTCTCTGTAAATATACAAAGTAACTTTGAAAGAGACTTTGGAACAATTAAAATACAAAACATACCAAAAAAGTGAAACAAAGCTGTATCTTGATTTTGAAGTAGATTAGAACTAGATCTTCCAAACAGCACTTTAAAGGTCTCATGTAGTCAACAGAATCAATGGCCAAGTTTTCCGTACATCTCGTCTGTCTTCGGATGCATCTGACCTGTGGAGTAGGTTGATGACTGCTCTTAAACTCTGCAGTTCTGCTCTCCTTGCTGTTCAGCTGTTTCCTCTAGAACTGTGTCCATGTTCCTTGTTCTTCTTTCAGCAGCGAGTGGGGTGTTACACAGGCCTGGTGTGCCCTCTGGGCCTGTCCTGAGGTACACACGGATATGGCCAGAGGATGTCCCTACAGTCAGACTGCCTGAATACTGTTCCAGGTTTCCCCACTGTCACAACATCTTCTCAGAAACTCAGGATTCTGCCCTTTAAAGACTAAGAGGTCAAACTATTGACTTACAGATTCAGAAAGGTGAAATAATTAAACTGGAAGTTCCTAGCTTTAGTACTATTTTAACTATGCATAATGGTTAAGTCACACTTACCTGTGCTAACGCATCTATTTATTATAGCTATGTCAGACAGTCAGACCTTACAGCATTAAAGCCTAACTAATTTGGTCCTTCCATGTCACCGGTCATGAATCATTAACAGAATCACAGAACAGCTGAAGTTGGAAGGGACCTCTGGAAGTTACACTCTGACACCTTCTGAGGGTACTTTGCCTCACTCTCTCCAGTACGCCCATGCCTCTCTAGACACAGTACTGCAGGTGTGGCCTCACCAGTTCTTAACACATTGGAAAAAGCTGCTACAAAGGCAGTAGTGGCCCTGCACAGAAAATGTGTAAAACAAAGTCAACTTTTCTTACAGCATTCCAGGACAGAGAGGTTTTTCTAATACCACAGAAGGCTGCTATTGTCTGACTTAAGTTAATAGATGATTCTTGGACATACTCCTGACCCAGATTTTAAACACAGTTAAAACCAAATTGTTTCTTAACTGTAAAGTTCAACAGAGAAAGTCTGAAGTAACACTGTCACATAAAGTATCTTCCTAATAAAAGAACTTTTAAACCTCTTGATTTTTTCATTTGGTCACTTTATGGTTCAAACAAACAAATGCCATTTAGTAGTCAGAATATGAAGTAGTTGCATTATCTAGAACAATTTGATGCACTATCACTTTTTTGGGGGGGAGGCAGGAGGACAAGAGTAAGTACCATTCTTATGTGAAACACTCTCAAAAAATAAATTGCTGCAGCAGTTTCTAAAATTATTTTATAGACTACAGTTTTGCAGAGAGGTGAACCAAAAAGTCAATATAAAACAGTGAGACTAATTCAGCATTGTGAACAAGGCACTTATGACACAGGATTTCAGTCTCACCTGAAAAACCCTGATACGGATCATATACTTCTCTTACAAAAGACCGGATGACTAAGCTAGTGGTGGCACATTGGGAAGACAGTCTCTGCCACAGCTAGCTTGATTTATCACATTACCCCAATTACCTTGACTTACTCGTTGTTAGGATCACTTTTCTGTTGTGGAAACTTCAGGCAGCCTCAAGTTTGGCAGACTTTAATGAGTAAGAGAGTACTAACTCAAGACATAATTAAACTTCTAAGTCCAGTGCTTTTTAAAAAAGCAAAGCACAATGGATATACACTGGGAATATGTAATGCCAGTGATTCTCACACATCATCAGGTTAATTTCTTGTGAATCAAAGCACTTTGCCTTACAGAAGTTCGTTAGCATTCTCACAAACCACCATTTTCAGATTTTACTTAAGTCAGCAAAAGTAAAAATTTGTACATACTGAATTCTCCAATAACCCCAGTACATAAACCCTTCATTCCTTAACCTCCTTGTAGCCCAATAATTTGAAGGTGATGCCAACCTACTGTTTTACTTTTACTGACAGAACCACGTCCTCTCAGCTGTTTTATGCTCTTGTGGTGAGGCAAAGCAGCCTTTTACCTGCCTTCTCTACCAGATAAAGGTATATCTGTAAAAACTTTGCTTCACAAAAATGAAAGACAGGTAGAGAGAACGGGTTGATTTGTCCTGATCTTGTCACATCAGGTATACCTTTGAAGCTTCATTTGACGTAAAATGCTCTTAAGAATATTACATTTCCCAATGTGATTTAAAGTGCCCTCTCACACACAGTTTTGTTCTGTAACACTTTTATTATATATGTATGTTCAACATAGAGCATTTTTTGAGATACAGTCATTTTTTGAGATTAACAGCTAAGATATGATGATTCATACTCATCCCATGGTAAGACTTAGCATGCATCTAAGCTTCACTTAGTATTTGCAGGCATTCAGTAAGCAGGAAGGCCCCCTAGATTATCAGTGGAACAGCAGAGATTTAAAAATTGGACGTAGCACACACATTAAAATAAAGTCCAAGAGCTATTCTATCATACTCAATGTTTGTGAAGTAGTAATATAAGAAGACAATGCACTCATGTTCTGAGACAAAATTCAGAAAGTACCATCTTCTAAGATGTTACTTTTGGAACACCCTGCTTTATCAGAGGTCCTCAGGTCCTCAGCTCGCTACTACTATCTTTTCAGGACGTATCTCAAAGGACAGCCAGCAGTCAGCCTCCTGTGCCAAGGAAGGTAAGAAAGGTACTATTTTTTCCCAGGGAAAACATACTAGGAAACAATATTTTTTGAAAGCCTCCTGTAACTTCTTATAGATGACTTAAATGACTGTGATGGAGCTGAGATGGTCCGTGGCATTTGTATTCTCATTTTGATGCATAATCTATACCTATACACCCCCTCCCACTCCCCAGAAAACCATTCTCTCCTGAAAAGAAATTAAGCATATGTTACAAAGCTTCCCCCCATCCCTGCTGAAGTACCCACACAAAGAATAAATAGCGAATCTTTGACTTCTGCCTCTTCAAGTTCTCACAATGCTTTGTCACATACACAAATGGCTTTCAAAGTATACTTGGGAATCCAGTGATCCACACGTAGGCAAAACCTAATGCCTCTTAAACTGATGATGCTCTAGCTAGATATGCATCTAGCATAAATGCATATCAGTGCACTGACATTTACAGACCTGTCTGGGGGAGAATCTAGCCCAGCCACTGTAAAGAGATTAAGATGGCATTGATTGCCAAAGCAAATATCATGCTATGACATGATGCAGTGATTTTTGCCTAAAAGTAAGCATGCCAAGCATGAAGATCAAGAAGAGAATTGCCTTTACCAAGCATTTGTTGTTATACCATTAATAAAGAGAATTGCAATATGTGTTCAGATTCCTTCTTGGGATTTGAAGTGAGTTTTTCTATACAGATGACTGGCAGACTAAATGACTTAGAGGGTTATTAAAACCCAGAGAAAGTTATGCGGTACCCAGAGCCTGATATCCTTGAATACTGTACAGGAAATCTGAATGCTCAGCATGGCTCACATCACATGAGCTTGTTACTGTAAGATTCCTTACACAGTATCACGTAACAACTCTTTCCTTCCTCTATCAAGTCTAAGAGCTAATGTTTAAAACTATGGATGATAAGTGAGTTTGTCCTTGTGCAGAGAGCCAGAGTTAAGCCTATGTTTAAGGCCTACTGAAGTCATTTGGATATCTCGCAAAGAAAAAGTCCCCATCAGTTTCGTGGTTCTATGCTTAAACTGTCATCCTAATTTCACCAGAATGTTTCAGAATAAAGGGGGGAGAAAGACCATTTGGATCACCTCTCAGTTAAGAAGTACCCTCAGTTAAGAATTCCTTCTTAAATATATATACATGTATCATAATACTTACATATATGAATTAGCTATAATTTGCATCTGACAGAGGAATCGTAAGCAGAAAAGTTAAAATAGAATCAAGTAAAAGCAAGATGGGTAGAACTGCAAGAATAGTAAAGAAAAAAGCAGAACAAATAAAGAGCAAGTGGCACAGATACCTTGAGTATAACAGAAAGAGAAAATTGCACAGGAATGGAACCCCCCCCGCACAATGCTTAGCATTTGAGAGTTCTACTTAACAGGTTTCTGTAAATGTATTTCACAGTGTTGCCCTCCCATCTTATCTTTCTTAAGGAGAAGAATAGATGAAGATATTTTCCTTATTTATACCAAGATATTACCAACAACTCTAACTAAAGTGAATCTGAAAAACAATGTGAAAAATCATTAAAAAAACTTGTAAATGTGTATATACATATATAAACACATACAAGCATCTCATGCCAAAGGCATAACAACCACAGACCTACAACTTAACTGGAGAATGACATGCTGAAAACACTAATGTATAGTCTTACATCCACAAATCCATTTCAGAGTTCTCTTTCTAAAATTACTACAAGGAAGGAAGTGTCTACAATACACGCAATAAACATACAGTATTAATTTGTCAAATTTCAACAGACATTATGGTCACTATTTTTTCTACAGAGCTACATCAGGAGTCAAAGGCTTTTTAATACCCTTCTTGTGTTGTTTCACAAGAAGAGTGATGCAAATGTCAGTCCATAACTGGAAGTGACAAACCTTCTGTACTAGACAGAGGACACACGTTTCGGGTTCATAATGAAGCTGCCTTCTTTCCATTCCATTGCTATCCAGCAAAGACCTGATAGATTGGATAGACGCCAAACTGCAGTGAATATATGTATATATTCTTGTCTGTTACCACTGCTTTAAAGGTTGCTTAGAACAGTAGTGAAACTACACAGTAGAACTTTGAAGTCAATATCAGAATACAACATAGAATCATAAAACCTATGATTCTATGAATGACAATTTATCTGTCAGAGGGCAAACTGAGCACATACATTCATTCACACTTACAACTACAGCCTAGGACCAGACGATTTACAGGTTTTTCCTCTGTGGTAAGGAGCTTTAAAGATCTTAGTCCAAGAGTCTTTTTCTGGTTTGATACACAGTCTTTTTTTAAAAAAAAATTAGACAAACCACATTAATGATCAATAACGCAAGAGTTAAATTTCCACTTCCTGCACTTAGAAAGTTTAGTGTCCTAGCAAAACTTGCAACATCATTTTAAAGAGGAGTAAACTACTATTATGCAGAGACTTGCTTGGGTGCCCCTAACTCTGATTGTATTTAATTGTGCTGGGCACCATATCCAACTCTCTAGGCACAGCAGAGAAAGGAGTACTACTTTCTGCAAATGTTTCCAGCTAAGAAGAAGCAGGACGCTTGCTGTGCAACAGTCTTATCACTGACACTTGAGAGACAGACAGCAATGCTTTCTTATTGTTTGCACTACTTGCTCAACTCCACACAGATGGTTTGATCCCTATAAGCTATAACCAGGTATTATACATTAGAAGTCACAGGTGGCAGAAGCTCAATTTCATGTGTGCTTACTACGCAACCTAACAGCATTTCAGCAACTGTCTACAATTCACAGCTGTAGTTCACTACACAATCACCACATTAATCATTACACTGACACACTGTCATACAGATGTCTTAAAGTTTGTGTGCTAATTCGCACCTAATTATAATTTGGAACCAAGTTTTTGAGGGTTATTTCTAATCAACACAAGTGCATCATGGGTTACAAAACACTTTGAGGCACTATCAGTATCATGTCCTTACTCCTCACACATTGTAAAGATACTGTTTCATTATCTGCTTTGCTGACTTGACCTTACTTATTCAGGAACCTTTTGCCTCTGTCCCATCTGTTCCAGCAAGAAAGGAGTGATCTTTTCTGATGGCTAAGCCAAGAATTAAGATCTGGTGATAGCTCAAAGTTTCATGCTGTGAGGATACACCCTCTTTTATGACTTAAGGAAACATTTATGAGATTTTTTCCCACAGCAGATAGAAACTGGCCTGTTAGTAATGTTACATGCCTTGAAAATAGGTAGCAAGAGAAAGTGCACCACTGTGCCTTACTCAAACCAAAGGAGGTACCTACAGCTGTCTCTCACATCAGTGCCTGGAGAGATATATATATATATATCAACATTACTTTAAAGTATTATGGCAGAACTCAGTGAAGTCTTTATGCTAATAATGAATCCTATGTGTAAGTTAACATATATATATATATGTATCTTTGTGTCATACCATGTTGTAACAAAGAGCAGCGATAGTTAAGCATTAAACTGAGGAGTGTTGGCTCCCTACATTTTAAACGTACTGTGTACAGAGTACAAAACCAAAATAGACAGGATTTCAAACCCCTTTCTATTTAAAAAAGCTCAAGCTCATATTTTCCTCTCCAAACGCTAAAATAAGCAGCTCATACCATACTGTAGGACAAGTCTGTCATGATTTATCTGTTAAGATGCTGCGCTTATGTACTGGCATACTTGCTGATCATCAGAAAACACTTTTTCCTTGATATTTTTAATGAACCGCTGGTACTCCATATGGTGACAATGAGAAGGTAGTGCTATCCTGGGAGGGAGAGAGAGATTTTCACCCACCCATTAGTCAGAAGAAGTACTTGATCTAAGCAATACAGCAAGGTGTAACACCATCTGTACATCATTGTGGTTGTTAATGACAATGAAATTTAGCTGTTCGTAAACATTTCTTTTTTTTTTTTGTTAGGAACACCCTATTTTTGTTGTATTTAAGTAGCCAAAAAATAATATTGCTCATTTCATTGGGCTGCATGTATTTGAGTTTTGTTCAGTAACTAGAATAAATAAATTATTTGTGCAGACATAATGATGTTAATACTGTTGAAACCAGGCTTTCATATGGATACAATATGACAAATTATTTGATGGCTTGTCCTGGATTCTCTATGAACTCTCCACATATAAGCACCCTTCTATTAGCTGCTTTTAATGCCCTGACTTCACATTCATATATTCCCTAATTCATTATTCACATAGTTCCTTACTTTCTGGTACTTGGTCATTTCTATCCTTTTATCCTATAGAACTTGTTGCTTTCACAATAGGTGGCAGAAGCCATCTCTCCTGAACTCTCATGCTTGTCCTTGTTTCACATCCTGCTTCTCAACTGTGCACACACACATTGTTCCTTAAAAGCCATTCTTCTGAGATATGTCTTTTTACAGTGGAGATCACAATATCCTTGCGTCCTATTTACTATTTCATTGTACCAAAAATAAATCTAAATCACTCAAAAAACGCAAACAGTTGACAAAACAGAAGCTCTCCTCTGTCTAGCCTTACTGCAGACTAACCTGCCTCTAGAGCAGACACATGGTTCCATTGGTAGAGAGCCACCTGCTTATCTGACTATAATACAGCAATCATTTTATATAGAATCATAGATCACTTCTTAGTGTTCATTATATTTGACAAAAAAATCCAAATCAAAAAGGCAACACAGGGATGCAGTCAGTTAGTTTCCAAGTGTGAATTAGGCTGGAGAGCAATCTGACGAAATGCTCCTGAGCATTATTTTCAGCAAAGGAAAACCAGAACAGACACATTACCACAAAAAGCAAGAACTGAAGCAGACACAGAATCCTAACTCCTTTATTTCCTTGCGAGTTTTTACCACTAGATGGTGCTTTCAAAAAGAATCAAACAGCAAAAGTCTAAATACCAGCTAAGGTCAACACGCCACTATGGAGAGAAAAAAGTACGAGAAATCAAACTGGATGCACATCCCACACACCATTAAACTACTAAACCTAAGTTTCTGCTATGATGAGGCCACAATGCAGCCACAATGGGGTTTTGTGATAGAGAAAGGAAGCATTAACACACATTGCCATCACAATAGGGACCTGACCAACCACCTGACCAACCACCTGACCAAAGTATTAATAAATATTCCTAGTTCTTAATTGCTTCCAACAAACAATACCGGGGCATGGAGAGAAGAAAATAAACTAGTGCAGTCTCTCAGCAAGCGGATGTATTCCACTGAAAGTGACCTCAAGCCATCTCAGTTACCACCTGTCATATTCTGTCTAACACTGGATCACCACGCTGAGCAGTCTCGGAAAACAGAGGAAAAAGCTGACATTTGTCCTTGTGAAGAGTTAAGAGAGATTTGCTGGTTATTTTCATCATTTAGAACCTCATCAAACCAACAGTATGAAAAGCTTGGCAACTGCTTTTGGAATGATGAGCCAATAATATTTTTAAAACACCTCTAACATTGCTGGGCAGATACAGAATGAGTTGGTTGGAAGCTTCAATTCGCATTGCTTCATCTAGTGCTTTAATCAGGTAATGAATAGAACATGGCACAGAAAAGATATACACATTTTAATTTCAGCCTTTGCAGAGTCTTACTGTTTGTTTAAGCCTGTTCAACTGAGACTCCTTGCACTATATGCCCCGGATGCATTCCATTTGAAACAATGGCGTATTTGAGGGAAGTACCTCTCACAAAGAGGTACTGATGAACCAGAAATCAGAGTCTGGACAAATGACCATTTTTCTATAAACACAGCTCTATTGTTTCAGTTTTTCTTCTCCCATGGGATAAATATTTCATTATTCAAAGCACTGGCTGAAAAGCAAATGACACATCCCCTTTCTGCTAACAATCTTCCCCCTCTACTCTAGAGAAATGCAACTCAATGGTTTCCATGACTCCACCCTTGCAATACTCATTTTTTTTTTTACTTGTATCTTGTCCACAAACAAATTACTGTGGAGTCAAAAAAAACCCCCAACCCCGAAATAGTTACCTGCTTCTCTGTGACTTAGATCCATGAAAGCCCAAGCCTGTTAACATGTATACAGTGATTTCTGTGACCATTTGCCCACCACACAATAATTCCAGTTTGCTCTTTCCATTTGCCTCACCTCTACTTCACTTCTGGTCATGCCCTGCTACTAGCAATGCCTAATCCTAATCAATCAATGCCTAGCAATCACCAATTCTGTCTTTTGTCTTTTTTTTTTTTTTTTTTCAATTCCATCCCTCAAACCACCTCCTCTGCAATAAGACTTCCAAATACTCAAATCCAGATCTGACAGTTCTGTAATGGATTTTGGTACACTTCTCCATTCACAGCACACAAACCCAAAAATCTCAGCTCATAATCATGTATGGGGCTAAAAAAAAAAATAAAAATGAAAGCAAACCCATAACAACTCTTACCACAGAGAAAGGAAAAATTACATTATCTGCAAAGTGATCCAGCTTTGCTATACCTTATCAATAAAAGAACCAACCTTTCAAAATTGCTGGTAGAACTACATGGTAAAAGGAGAGATTACCTGTTGAATGACAGATTGTTCTTCCCTAAACATACACTTTTGATTGGCTACTGTTCAGTCATTCATACTAGATTAATAAGATAATAGGACAAATGAAAGTGTAACAGGTCACTGCTCCAAACATCATGATCCTCTTGCATATATTTAACAAAGTCTTGGAATGAAACTAAGTACATTCAATTTCCCTTAGCAAAACGTTCAATATACCATTCAAGGTTCCCAAGAGGGCTTTATTATAAATGTACACCGTGAGAGATACTTAATGGCTTCAATTAAATCACTGAAGGTTCACTAAAGGACAAGGTCCTGCAAAACAAGAGCATTCATATGAGGGGGAAACCACAGGAAACATAGCAGTATATAGCATCAACACAGAGCAGAGGAGCTAGAAGATTTCTGTACTGAGAAATGGTGTGGCTGCTCTCCCCTGCATCACGAGTTAGGGCCAACACGTCTCTGTTGGCAAGTACCTATCCATGCTACTATTCCTGTCCAATTTTGGTTTCCCTGCCAGTTCATAAGCACAGAGGGGGTTACATAATAATAGGCTGTTTCTAAGCAGAGATGCCTGTATGGGGTGGAAAATGAATTCTTCTCTTGTTACTCTTTTCATTCCAAGCAAAACGAAATAGTGCTCAGATCTGGGTTCTAGATCTTGGAAGACTTCATATTTAAAATGTAAGCCTTCAGTGCATTCAAATTAATACATCTAGATCATCTTATTCTTTAAGGAAGGAACAGAAAATGTATGCTTGTGACTTCTTGAGATGATAAAAAAAAAAAGAAAAAAAGATATAAAGTGCAGTGCTCTAGCAGTTTACCAAAAGAAAAAACTAAGATAACTTAGTCCCAGCATCTGGCTAGGATTGTTGGTTATGTGATTACAACAGCGTTTAACTGTAAAGTTATAGGAAAATAACTGCCATTTGAAGAAAACCTTAACTATTAATCAGTGCAGGAAATGTAGAGTCATGCTTATTAAGTGATTTATGAAATTCTCCATAGGTCATAGCTACAAACTATACTGCTCCATATCTAGACAACGACATTTGGGAATGTGTTAATGGAAAGACAATTGAAAGAAAATAAACTGACAGGATTAATACAAGACAGATTTTCCTTCCAGAAGGACAAAGGAAGATAAGATACATGGAAAATAAAAGCAGACAAAACACTTATTTGAAAAGGAGAAATAACACATGCCAAAAATGCAAAATATTAGTTATTATCTGCAATTGTTTAAAATCAATTTTCTACAGTTAGTTTGTATAAAATATCAGCATCAGTGATATATTATACTTGTTTAAAAATTACTACCTTGTTCTATTTAATAGTCTCAATTAAAATAAGACTATTTTACTGCCTTTAGACATGCTGTTCAGAATTACATCAACAAGATTAAATGCATGAAAAGTTCAAAGGTTAGTGCATGTGATAGTCATTAAAAATCCATGGACAAATATATGTGCGATTGCTCATTTGAGACCTTTGGCCTGTGATAAAAATAGTAAGTATGCCATCAGTGCAGAAAAGGAAAACACCAACAGATTTCCAGTACCTACAGTGGTCTCTAGAACAGTTTTTGATGGTGGAATTGCAAAGTATGGATGCACTTCTTAGATGTGAGTGGAAGAAGAGTCACACACTATGATGCCTTGAGCACAAAGAAAGAGAAACTGATATTTGGTGAAAGATGAAAAAAAAGGCTTCTGCAGCATTCAGAAGGGAGTTTAACAGCATGTTGCTATTACCAGGGCTATTTAAAAGCAAGAAAGATGGCAAATAGTTCCCAAGACATACAGGCATGCACACAGATGAAACAAGGACAAGGAAATTCTGTGAAGATACCCATCACTGTAGAAGCTGAAAGACAATAGGAAATAACCTGCTGGAAAGATTACTTCCCCAAATGAAACATGAACATGTCCTCTCATTTTTAAAATGGTGGATGGTGGTGATTTCAGTATTACATTTTAAAAGTGTATCATTATGTTTGCAGAATGAAACACAAAGATACACAAATGAGGAACTTGTTTGGAGTATCTGGCATGAGGATGTAGCGGTGGCTACCCAAACAGGGGGAAACAACTCCTTGGTATGTGGTAGGTACATAGAGCAATTTTGGCGTCCTTCCCATCACACCCAACCCAAGAGTTATAACAAGATTAACAGGCATTGCTAGTGAAGGCCACAGCTGTCAAAAGGAATTTAATACTAGAATCTACTGACGTACCAAAGTACTGCAGTTGTTGAGATAGGCTCCACACCTCTGAAACACCATATTCTCTCCATGCACTAGGGACTTGCATCAGTGGCCATACTTTTATTAGTTTACCAGTTTTGATTAATCATGCTGTTGGGCTGTTGTTTCATATCAGTTGCTGGAGATTACCTTCCCTACCTTTCCTAGCTCTGTATACTAGCAAAGCAGTGTGTTTACATTAAACAGTCACCTAGCACTGGAGCTTGAACTCCGGATCTTTGCCCTGTATCCCTTACAAATATCCTAAAAAGAAGGCTAAAGAGCCCTGTGAGGTTTGTTTTGGGGTTTTGGGGTTTTTTGTGTGTGGGTTTGTTGGGGTTTTTTTTCCCCTCTCCTCCTCTCTCAGGTCCTACAAGTCTCTAATCAGCAATTTAGGATTCAAAGGGACCTCCTTTGGGGTTGAATCTGCTATCCTACTATTACAGGAACTCTGTCCTACAATGTCTTTCATAGACTTACCAAGCTCATCTTAAAATCGGAGTACTTTAATGACAAATGGAAAACTCACAAAAGATTATAGACATTATTAGTTTACCAAGTAAAGCCTATAAACATGCATCTAGAGCACCACCCAAGGAGACAGAAAACACATTTTCAGACATCGAAGGAAGGAAGGATGGACATGAATTGTTTTCTGCAGACTCTTAATGCTGCTTAGCAAATGTTTTCAGATTACTGCTTATTGTCCTCTTGACTACAAAGACACAACAACACTGAGCCTAAATGGCCTATTCATCTTACCTTACCTCTGACAAGAGGATGAGGGGGGAAAAAAAAAAAGCCAAAACCCCACCAAAAAGAAAGAAGGAAAAAAGAAAACTACCCACCTACATGAAACAGAAAACAAGGAACTCCCTTTAAAAGAGATTAGTAACTGTTTTGTCAAGCTTTTGCTACTATACAATTAAGGTTATGAATACTCTTTTAATAACCATTTGTAAAACAGAGAACTGAACACACAGAGACATATACACTCACCACACCCCTGTCAACGATCCCAGTATCTAATGGCCAGCTAGATCTCAGTTCAATTAACTACTTCCTTGAGTCCCTATTGAGGTTCTACGTGTTAGCTCTATTCATTACTCTTGCCTTTCAGATGAGGTAAGAAGAACAAACACGATGCACAGAGCTTTCTGGGTTTGGTGTTTTGTTTTATTTTAGGTGTGGTTAAGACCTCACTTATTAATGAGAAATGTTGCAAGAACCAAATGTAATAAGATACTGTTGGAGTAATACATTTGCTTTCTTTGTTCTCCCTTC
>JANHGB010068260.1:0-21393 GCA_026283785.1 Coracopsis vasa
AGTCTGCTTGTCAATGATCCTTTCAAGCTTTAAACTCTACAGTATTAGGATTTTTTTTTTGCCCCTCCTATCACAGGCTTAAATTTAATTAAGATTAATTTGATTTACTGGCCCTCTAGGAATTGGACAAACATAACTAATATATTAGGCCAAAAATTCAATCTTTGATTAACGGGCTCAGGCAACTCCATAGGGACTCTCAAGTCCTTAAAATAGTTAATCCTCATGTAAGTGTTGCAACTTCAGCCTCTGGGCTCTTCAGTGAGAACATGCTAAACACTTTCCCACCCAAAGGAAAACAAAGACGTGGCAATTCTCCGCAAAGAATTAACAGAATAATAGCTGGACTTATAGTGAAAAGGTTCTTTGTCTTGAAAGGCATAAATGCATCTCCCTGCATAAGAGATGATTGTGTTAACTGGAGCACTGCTTATTCTGTTACACTAAATATTGCCTGAGGACCCCAACGAATCATTAGATGGCAAGGCTACGTGCCAATTTATTAAGTTACTTCAGAAGAATGACGCTCAGGCCAGGATTTCGAAGTTCTAAATCTTTCTTATAGGAAATTAATGTAGATGCAGGATGATTTAGAGTACAGCAGCAGAATGAAGATAAAGCATTCAGCCTGTGCACATCATCTTCTACTTGAGGCTAAGGTAGCTGTTCCACTGAGAGATGACACATTCTACCTACAACGTTAAAAAAAACTAAGTCCTTGTCAGTAATAGCTTTAAGTTTTATCATAAACTAACCTGGCAAAAATTGCTCAGTAATGATGCTGGGCCACTAACTTCACAAGATACCCCAATCTACCCTTGTGAAAGCAGTGAGATTAACATAGTCCACAGTCTGCAGAGCAAACAGTCTTAGAACAAATTCTCTCAGGAAAATTAGGCAGGAAGATGCTATATTTATAGAAATGGGAGTATAAGCCACTTGGTTCATTTTTTTAACCTCTCATTATTTATACTGATACCAGCAATGGTGGGATGGATACTGGAAAGACCAAGAAAAAATAAGTTTTGACCACTGTGTTGTCAACACACAGCTGGGAATTTAAATACCTCCTCTCTGTTCCTGCAGTTAGTAGCAATAACATGGCAAAAGCCTGTCCCCAAAATGCTACTGATTTACATGAAACTGCCAAAAATGAAGACTGCTTTCAGTGGGCAAAACCAAACACAGTGGGCAGAGATGGATTAAAAAAAGAAATGCTTACTGCTGAGCCACAAAAATACTGCAGCAACAGGAAAATGAGAATATTAAATAATCACCTGTCTTCCTGAGAGAAGCAAAAACACTTTGCATACAAGACTTACTCAGAGACATAACGACTCACAGAATGAAAAACATGACATATTTTTCATTCTGATTCTTTTCTAGGTACCTGAAGAGCATTTTTGTTTGCACTATAACCACACAATGCTGATACAACAAAGAGCCCATCAGCCCTGTAAATCCTATTTTTAAGTTCCAGTGAGACATGATTATGCGTTATTCACGTTACGTGTGGATTCTTCTTGACAGTGTGCAAGCCGGCAGCATTCTAGCCAGGCAAGAAAATAATAATTTCCCCATGTATCAATGCTTAAGCAGTTCCAAACAAACTAACTTTAGTTTGGCGTATTGTTTTTTAGAAATCTGCAATTCCTTTGTGATTTGACAGTTTCCAGCATTACTTTCACTCTGAATCTCCTTGCAAAACCAGGGCTGTAAATCACATTTCTCTGTCACAACCCAATGGAGAACTTCTCATCCAAGCCATGAAGCCCAGCTGAGCACTTCCCAGAGCAAGCACTGGGACACAGCAGCAGATGCAGGAGCTCTGCTTAGCTTGTACACAACAAGGAAGAAAATAGTCTGTACTTCTTATTTTTCCCCCTTGTAAGCTGTTATAAACCCCCTATTTCACTCCATTCTGTTCCAGGTTAAGCCTGACTGCAGAACATGGAGGAGTCTGGGCAAATGTTTCCCTTAATTTGCATGAGGGAAGGGAAATATCTATGGCCTTACACAGCTATTCTCAATCAGTGTCCCGGGGGTATGAATTATACCTGTTCTACCTAACTGAATGCTTATTTGCATTCAAGTCAGGACTGGGATGCAAAGCATCAAGAGATTTCTAGTCATAACTATGTAAAATACTACTCCACTCCCAACTATCAAAGATCATAAAAGAGGTAAAAAAAACCCCACCCAAACTGTGGACATGCACAATAACTCCCTCTTCTCCACCTCCAGCAAAGGCAGAAGGACAATTATGAGCTTGGTTTTTGAAATACTTTCCGTTTGCCTCCTCTTCAAGGACACTTACACAGAAAACAAATTACCTACGGTTTCCAGGTTGGTAACAGAGCTGGTGTGCAAACATGTCTAAGCATAAGGCCTGAGATCACTATCTAAATGTCTTTGTATCTCTAGCCTTGAGCAAGCTCAGCTTGTTTACTAAAACTGGCTTTAAAAAGCCCACCAAAAACCCACAACAAGCAAACCAAAAATAATCCCTAAAATCTGCAGAAGAATATTCTCCAAGGGCAAAGGAACTGGCAGCATTAGCTGAGAACTAGATTCCCCCCGTGCTTCTGGGGAAAAAAAAAACAGAAAGGAAAAAGACAAAAAAAGAATGACATCACGACAATATCCTGGCAAATGGAAGCTATGGAGTTCTTGAATTACCAAAATGGCCTCTTACTTACCACAAAGTCATGGAATCCCCACCACAAGCAGGACTCAAAGGCAGTTTGGGCTCAATAAATATACATCTGCTCTTTATTTTTTACCCCACAGGCGCCACAGCCACCACTCAATGCTGCAAATAAACTGATGATGAGAAGTAGGCAATAGGAAGCTACCAGCTGGAATGGAATAAATATTTACAGATGTCCCAACATACCTAGCACAAAGCCTACAGAAGTTAAATGCACCAAACTAGCAGGATTTGATGATGGCAAGAAAAACTCTTACAAAGATTTTGTGGTATTATCAATTAGTCCAGGCACATCATGAAACACACACGAAATACACCTACAACCAGCAATGCAATTCGCTATCCCTCCCAGCCTCTCTTCTCTCATCTAAATGTGCTCCAGAATGGGAGAACCGACACCGACTACAAACAGCTCACAAATGGTGCTAAACTTCTCAGCTAGATTATAAAAAAATCCAAACCCAACATCATAATTCAATCCAGCTGCAAGCTCAGAGAAGCACCCAGCCCATCATCTGTGACCCAGCCTGTGCTCTGCTCCATTGAGTGCCTAGGGGCACCAAAGCGTTGGCCCACAGCCCTACCACAGAATGAGTGGTAAAACCTCACCCAAAATAAGAGAGAACATCTTACACAGAAGAAGAAAGAGAGCAGCTGTCACATTCTTGCATGTGGGAGACACCAGCATTTTAAAAAACAAGACTCTTTTGATTAGAGCTTGGCAAAAAAGGCATAAAAATGAAAGAGGAGGGAATTATTCTTACTAGATAATGTAAAAATATTTACACAATGGTTTCTAAGAGTCCATCGCCATCAAGATTTCCTCCTTTGCTTTAAGTGCATATGCGGCCCCTTTTACTTCTGTTATCTTCTTAGAAAAGGGGTGATGAAAAGGAAGTGCTTGACCTACCTTGGACAAGGTCCAACCTCTAGAACATTAACTTACCTGTGCAACGCTTCAGAAGGAAGCAATGCCTTGGCAGGGTACAGGATGTCAACCATCAGAGCTTACATCTGCCTGCTTTTAAAGCATGAGGAAAAGAAAGCAATTCTAAGGAGCAGAAACCCAGTGGTGCAGATAGTACCTACCCAGCCCTTGCACCCAATCAATTCGGTGTCCCCACATTGTGATCAGCTCCTCAAGTGTCCCCTTCCCACAGCCATTGTGCTGATGGAGGGAGAGCCATGCTACTGGAGACCAACACCTTGGTCCAGCCCCCTCATCACTGCCCATCAGCACCTGGGAAGCTCTAGAGCAGCATCTCCAGTTGCTCACTGAACACAGAGTGAGAAGGAAGGCACAGAGAAATGGGATGCAGCAAAGAGAGGCAGAGACAAAGTGAGGGATTACTTTTTCTTAGCACACCAGAGATGATGCTTTATGAGTTCACAGACTTAACACATTTCAAGAGTACTACTAGAAATTTAAATGAAGTGTGCACACCTAACTCAAGTCCCAAATGGGATATACAGTGCCCAGTTACCATAGCAACTTCCCTTTCAAGGTGCAGGACAAACCAGATTTCTGATAATCTACACTACTGCAACTGTGAGAACAAAATGGACAAGATAACTATTGATACACTTTTTTTTTAAAGTGCCTAAAAAACAAAGCAAAATAAATAAAAATATTTCACTTCAGATCATAAAACCAGGGTTTCTTTCCAGGAGGTCAAAATAAAACCCTATGCACAACAGAGAGATTCAAAAGCAAGAACGCAATGAGTTGTAAAAAAAATCATCAGGGAGAACAGGATGGTCCCCATGAGCTGAAAATTTGACATACAACACATCTCCATTAGATGAAAGCACATTCTTTTAAAATGTTATTTAGTGTAAGAGTTGTAAATATGTGTAATCCCTAGCGCAATACCTCAAAGGCTGATCAGGTAAGACCTTCCTTCAAGCTCAGGTCACTACTGCATATAGGAAACACAACTTTATGTGGAAAAAATCTTTCATTCACTAATTAGCATTAGTGTTTTTATAAAAGAATTTTTCAGTTTTAACCTGAGCCAAAGTCTCATCACTGTGTTATGGGAATTAATCATTTTGTTAGTGAAACATCATTCTCCTCCGAATCAGTGAGCTGCAGGCTACTTGCTACAATGAAAATGGCTTTCCTTCGTGAGCATTTCTGCAAATGTCCAGCTTGGTTATTTATACTGTGCCTTTTAGAAATTCCTCATACATTTTTTCAACTGATTCATCATTTCCTTTTATTCAATGTTTAAACCGGATATGAAGGGACTCTATCAATTGTTCAGAAGCATCCTCATTTTACCAGTGGATGAAATTTTATACTATTCCTTTAAATATGATTGCAATACTGAAGTGCAGCACCAGTAAAAAAGCTGGCAAAGTTTGCTTTCCTTTGGGATAAATGGGGAAAAAATTATATCTTGTTATCATCAAAAAGAAAAAAAATCTGATGTTCCTGTAAACTATGACTCATTGAATTTCTTGGGTTTGTTTTTAATTTCTTTTTAAAGGAATCTTAACAGCCTTTTTTTTTCCAGGAACTTTAACCATTGCAAAACTTCCTTTTCCTCCCAATATTATCTGTTTAAAAGCCTCCACGCCATCTGAGATTGGCAAAACTGTAAGCTTACCTTAAAAATGCTGGCAGTTAAGCAGAGGTTGACAACTCTTAGGTTGTCACAGAGAAATAAATGGCTTATTGAGAGGTAGTACGGAAGTCACAAATCTATTAGTAACATCTAGTCTGTCCTAACCATTCCCATGGCAGAGGAGTTGGAACTAAATGATCCTTATGGTCCCTTCCAACCCAAACCAGTCTAGAATTTTTGGATCACCTTGAAATTCACCTTTGCAGTATCAGCCATCAGCTTCAGACAAGATCATTGTACTACTGCTATAGTCTGAACTCTATTTAGGGAAAAAGAAAAAAGTTAAAACAAGATTCATTTATGACTTTAAGTTCTGTTTACCAACTGAGTAGGTAAGCATTTCAGAGTGTATGTTCTCCACAGGTTGCAGAAATGTTAACCAGTGACATAACTGCATGACAGCATCAGAATTAAGACACATCTATAACTTGCTGAGAGAAGGAAAGAAAAATATTAGAAAAGTGAAAGAAAAAGTTGAAAATTACACTTTGTCAGGTCAGTTTTACAGTTTCTGAAACGCCAGTTGTTCATCTTAGCACACCACTAGTCTCAAATGGTGAAGGTACTGTTAATCAAAATACTCCTATTACAAGAAAGTTTGGGCTTGTATTTAGGCACAGGAGTGAGAGAAGAGGTAGGGGAAAATAATCTCTCTTCTGGGTAAATACTTATCTACAATAAAGTGGAAGAATAGAGAAATTAAAATATATGGGTTCACATACAAGAAGAACAGCGGCAAGAAGAGCAAGAAGAGCAGCGGCAGAGTTAAGGGCCAGTTGCTCAAGTCACCCAGGGACTCCTTTTGTCTCTTTCTGCTCTTCTGGCTCACAGCCCTTTCAGATGAGAAAAGTGACCATGTGACAGTGGTGCTCGTGTGTCCCGAGTGCTTCAGGTATTTTAAAGACAGATGGAACGTTGTGGCCTTCATTCTCCAGGTCTACATCCTTAGTTATCATTTTGCATACCTTTGGGCGGACTCTCAAGAGCCACTACAGAGGTCTAGCTTTCTGTCAGACTTCTGCATCTGCCCTCTTAAAAGTCTCATTTCTCAAATGCTCATTCCCACTCCTCAAAGTAAGTATTCCCAACTTAGGTTCCTCTTGAGAGCAAAATTTAGCATCTTCCATAGTATAATCATCAGTTAAAGCACTGTACCATTCTATTAAACTTGCACCTTAAAACACAGTATTTTCTTGAACTGTCCAAAAATTACATAACCTGCTTTTAGCAACCTGTAGGCAAAGTGTCCAACACCCCTTTGAGCTGCCACTTCCCCTCTAATTGTCCAAGCTCTCATGACTACAGTCTCCTCTTCCTTTACTCTAGGGAACATATTTGGATTTGAATGCTGGTGCCTCATGTTTCATCCCTGTTAGATGAACCAGCATATCCATTTCCTGCACTAATAAGTTTAAATGAGTAGTGACAGTTTCCAGTCATGCAGAAATATAGGCAGACTCAGATGTCATTCTCAAAATGGTAACTGATTTGAGAGAGAGAGCATCACAGTCAAATTGCCAAAATAGATATCTGTTTTTAAACGACTCATTAAAGTCCAGGGCAGATCAAAAGGCCTGACAGCAAAAGGATTATTAGGAAAAGAAAAAAAACCCCACCATATTTAATGTGTTAGCTAACGTGTTAGAATCCCCAAGAAGATAAACCAATTTTAGTTTCAAACAAAAGTACTTGTCTGTGTCAGAAAAGACAACTTATTATTAATTCAAGATAAAATCACGGTACTGGAGATGAGCTGATTTATTGTTTTCACAAGACTTACCATGCTGAACTCAAGATAACAGAAGAATCCCAGGGCTTTGCAGAAAAGAGATAAAAGCTACAAGCTCTGGTTTCCCAAGTGGCAGCACTGACATTCTGCACTCCAGACCTGTTTACTATCGCTGTCATAGCCCTATCTGATATCATGGCTAGGGATTTAATTTTTTAGCATCACTGGGGCAGTCATTTTGGCTTTCACTGTCCAGTAGCTAGCAACAGAGGCTTATAGCCAATGCAAAAGATCTGGACACTGTAGAAATACATGGAAACAAAACCAGGTTTTTTTGCTCCATCTATACAATGGACACTTTGAAGAGCACAGGGTTCATAAGAAAGAAAATTAGTGATACACTTCCCATTTAACTGTTAGCCTTTAAAGGGGTAAGTCTAGATAAAGAGCTGAGTGAAAACACAATGAAGTGCCTCATAGCAGGGGACCCTGGAAGCTCTCCTAACTCTCAAGGGTCATATACTGAAGTTTTTAATGGAGGTGAAATGAGCCCCCATTCATTACCATTCTGCTCATTCCCTAGTCAACAGCACCCACCTCTTCATCTTCACATCACTTACTACTGCTAGTACACCTAATCCTACCATGTCAATACTGAAATATGAAAGCTCATTCTTCAGCCTGGCAAGCAACTGGAAATTCTGATGGATTTCAACAGAGAAGAGCTTAGACAAGTTTACAGTAAAACTTGTTTAGCTTAGTTTGAGACAATACTGAGTAGTAAGATTGAGGATGAGCTGTCTTATTTCACTCATTAGCCAATGAGTGAAAGATATCTCAGCTATTATGAAATGAACAGCCACAAACCAAAGACATTAATCCTCACATTTACTTCACTAGGGTGCAGGTAGCACCCAAAAGATGTTATCATTCATTAAACACATCAATCTCTGAATTTTCACCTCTCATTTGAAACCTACTGCTGAACAAAGTAAGCTCAGAATCAACCTATATGTAATGCAGCATTTTCAGCCTCTCTTCACTACATAGTCTAAAGACAGTAGCATTTTAAGATTTCTTTGTAGTTCATATCCCAGCGACATACCAGTGAGAGAGAGCAATCCCAGAGCTATGCAGAGGAACATTAAGGAACATTAAGTGGAGACAAGGGAGACCATTAGGTAGTTTCAGACCCTTTCTCTTTTTCCCAGGAAAAAACTCTCTCTTCTCAAATAAACAAGAGGGTTTTTCTTGGTTTATTTGCTTTTATGTCTGGAGCTTGACATTGCCCAGCAGAGTTTGCATGAAAACAGAACACTCGTTTAAAATAGTACAGACTTCAAACAAAAGATGTGTCTCACAGTAAGATGAAGACACAGAAAAAACTCAACAAGAATGGTGACAAAATCTTTTAAATTGTTTCCAAATGATTTAAGTTCCTATTAATAAAAAAAGCACACCGGTTTTTGAGGGGCTTGCTTTGGTATTTTGTTGTGGGTTGCGGTTTTAACTTGAGATTTTGGGCCTCAATCTCTTAAGCATTTAAGTTAGACAACAGGCAGACAAGTTGTGCCATTAATATCAGTGAAACAAATAAGTATTTATAGATCAAGATTTTGATCCTGATTAACCCTCTCCCCTGTAGTTGAGGGCAACTTCTCATGGACACCGCTATCAAGCTTTATCAGCGAACATTTCCAACAGGAATGAAGAATACCTTCAAACTGCTCAAGGTAGGTCTCAGGCAATTCTCAGTAAGTTCTGAAACAAAAGATTTCTATTTACTACAGCCAGTGAAAGGGAAGAAGACTTTTTGCTCAGCCACAAACATTTGAGTACCACTGAACACCAGAGCCTATGCTCCATCAGATTTAAAGTGAACTCCATGAACCACATCATTGTTTGGAACATATCAACTGCCAAAGACAGCAGTATGTACGTTGTGTACAATACGTACATTACCAGATGTGGTTCTCCTAGGAAAGACATTAGAGCTAGATGAAAACAAAATACACAGCTCTTGTAAAATTGGAAAGAAGAAAAACTATCTGCACAGAATACGTACACGTATTGTCTCACAGGCATAAATGAGGAAAGAGCAAGAGAGGGCAAAAGCCCTGCATTTTTTCTGCCAGAGCAATGATTCAGTGAATTTCAAGAAGCTCTAGGGGGAATCTGTGTCCAGAGTGGAGAGTGCACATGTAGACCATAATCACATATGGTTTCTAATCAGTGAGTACAGTATCACCACCCCAATGCCTGTGAAAAAAAAACAACTACTGTACAACAAAAATGACCCTAAGCTCCAGATATGCATCATTTTTAAGGTCAGTTGATCCCTGAAGGCACATGTCTACAACTGGGCAGAACAGAGGAATATCTGGAAGTCTCCATTATTTTGTGTAATCATGGCAACAACACTGCCTCAGAACATTTCCTTATTACTGGAAGTAAGAGTCCCATTCAGGGGAGGCATGCAGGGAGCACATAAAGAGCAAGGTCATTGGTAAAATTACCATGCACTTTTCTTTACATCCTAAAGAAGTCACTGCACTAAAGCTCTGCAAGGGGGGGTAAGACCAAGGAGGCCTTGCATTACTTGTGACACATTCACACACAATCTTTGTGGATTCAATTTCCTAAATTGCCTGAAGCGACATCTGCAAATCTTGTTCAGTAGCAGCCATAAGGGAGACAACAACCACAGAGAAAAGTGTTACTGCTGGCATTATTGGGAGTGCTAGCACAGCATGCATCTGGACATCCCAATCATTGTACAACACCATCTCCATGGTCTATGAGGTAGGAAGGCCCTGTATAGATTCACCTTCCAAATGTCAAGGTGAACCTATACCAGAACCTATGCAACACTTCTATGGGTTTCTCCCATAGGATAATACAGCCTTTAACTCTTACAAACTTCTGCAACCAAGTGTCTCAGTCTTCCATTAGAGCAAAAAACAATTATGCAGAGAAGTATGTAGTGATTTAGAAAGTGATCCTAGTTCATACAATTTATACGGTGAAACATTAAGAGAAAGAAGTACAGACTCCAGGATCATCTGCTTTTAGCCTGAGGTTTTGGGGGAAAAGGTCTGTATGCAGAGGAGGAAATCTGGATTGCATCTGCTATGTGCCAAAAAGAAAACATAAATGCAAACAAGAGCATCTGAAGGGTAGCACCACATACTGGCATTCACACAATTCAAACACAGAACCACTCAAAATTCACTAATGTACCACTGCTGCCAGAGGCAGGTAGTTTAAATTATTGTGTCTATCTTCCTCAGGCCAAAGAATCTTGTTTTGTGCTTTTCTACCAGAAATAGAAGGGCAGAAACTCTCCTCCTTCATAAACTCTGGAGGTCAAACTAGATGATGTAATGATCCCTCATGGCTTTAAACAGGTTTTATAGATTATCTGACTTAAAAATAGACCCAATGTTTAAATAATAGAATTCTCTTGAAAATCAGTGCCTCCTACAACAAGCCTCCTGTCACTAGCCAAGACCTGGAGGACCTATGACCATAGGAATCTTTGTAATAAACCAAAGGGAAAAATCTTAGGTAGATACCCTGAAACTGAAATTTCATCCCACTGATTTATCCATCTGAAAAGAAAACAATATGTATTATTTGCTATCTAGTCTGCTTTAGCTAGGTGCAGATCTCCAGAAAAGCATGCAGACAGATGTGTCTACGGTGCAGACACCACACCCAGGTTTGGGTACTGGACCAATTTAACCATGGCAGTAAGGACCTCAGTCCTCAGCCAGGAGGCATGGAGTGCACCACATCTCATGCAACTGTAGCCTGTTTCTGGTACTGGGAGAGTACAATTAAAGCTGGCTTGGACATGCCTGCACTGTCCTGACACCTCTGCTGTAGGCACTCCTCTGAATAACTGAATTCAAAGCCTGTCACCATACAATAACTGCCAGAGGTCACACTGTCACGGGTCAGACAAGGACCAGAACTCATTAAGTGGACCAGTATGTGTTGAAATTTTCCTCCCTTTTCAAGTAAAAGGGCAAAAGAGGAAGTACAGGAGAGATGTGTTGTCATCTTGTCAATGGAGTTGCTCCTTGTCAGCTACACCATTGTTTAACTTGTCACAAGCACAAGCAAAACAATACAACACAATAAACCTCAACAACTTGTATGAAAAGCCTGGAAGTCCACTGGAAATCACTTAATTTTGTAAGCCAGTGAGTACATGAACAGTAGGAATGAGACTACTTTGTTCATGTGTTTTGACAACGGCAATTTAATATAATTTATTATATATTTATTATAAAGCACCACCAAATGCAGTGTAGAGTCTCTTATAAAAATAATTACAGTCTAGTAATGCAAGATCTCATTGAAGCACACCATTAATTCCTTGACAGTTAGTGAACAAGCCAAATACTCTGTGCAAATACAGGATTAGCAAGGTTTCAACACACACACTTCCTTGCACTTAAAATGTGCAAGGAGCAAACCTTATTAAAACAGCATTTCATATTATGATTTAAAGTGATGGCCCCTCAGGCAGATTCTCTGTACATCAAAAGATAGCTATTATACTACTACATGTTACAGTCTAGGATAACAGAAGAAATTCCTATCAAGTTGCTGCACTGCTCTACATAGGGAGCATAAAAAAGTTGCTCTTTCCTACAGCCCTGAATAAAACCCAGGCTTTTATTCAAAATGAGGCCATAGAAGCCTCACACAATAAAGAAAGAACAGCTTTAATACAACACTAACAATTGTCTTCCACTTTTAGCTGCTGAAAATATTTTCAGCCAAGCAACATTTTGTAATCCCACTGTCCCACCACCATTTGGGACATCTCCATATGGGGCTCAGGGTTTTCTCCCCCTGTGTGTTTAAACTGCTTCTATTTCTATGCAGAAGAACTTTGTAGTTGTATGCTTTACAACTGTTTTTAAAATAGGATTTCCCTAAAAGTAAATAAGTAAATAAAAGGCTGGTGTTTTTTATTCTTGTTGTTTAATGATGCTCAGTTGTCCAAAAATTTGCTTATACATAATCATAAAGGACTTCATAAATCATAAAATCAGTTTCCTTCTTTGCATCATTTCTGTTTTATAAGTCCTCGCAGTGCAGCCACTACGAAATCATCCTGCACATGGTCCAGATTCATGCAACCTCTCTAACGTGTTAAATTATTCAGGTCTTCATAATTAGAACTGATCCAGAAGCTATTAGTAAGCATCTCTAGCAATTTAAATAAGCATTATCCTAGATATTAAGATATGATTAGAAACAGATCACTTGTTGTAGGCAGTTTGACAGTCTAACTTAGTAAACTAGAACCCCCTAAAAATCACCAGAAATGTCTAACAATATTCAAAGCAAGATCTCCTAACGAGCAACTGAGAACCCTGAAAGAACTCACAGAAGGTGTGGTGTTCTTCCTATCCTATCTCAAATGTTTACAGTAAGAAGAACAGAGAAGTTTTCTTCAAAGCAGTATTATTATCATCAATCCTCTCCAACATTCCAGCAGCACAATATTCTTCTTATAATGTGACCGAGTAACCCCCTCAGATCCCCAGGAGGCGTTAGGAAAGTAATTGTTCCCCCTCAGTATTCCTTTGTTATTACTTTCTCTTTTATTTTTCGTACCCTTATTACTTCAGGCAGAAATTACTTGGAGATATTATCATCAATTTACAAAAATAGAATTCCCCTGCATTTATTTTCTTTAAGGTGAAAGCTCTACAATTAAATGGTACATTAAAGCTAAATCTAATGATTTTCTACCTAGCTAAAACTGACTGGCCCACTGAGTCTTTAGTTAATTTCCCCCCTCTCTCATTTTGCTAAGTAGAAGAGAAATGAATCTACCTTCAAGCCTGCTGGAATCAATCTTCTTTTCCATTTCTCACAATTCGTAAGTCAGAGGCTTAAAAAGTGTTCATATCCTCTTTTAACAAGCTGGTTACGCGAGATAAGCGCAAGAACATTAATAAAAATAGCTCAGCATTAAGTCATGAATGTTTTACTAAAAAAAAAAAAGAAATAATCCTAAAGGCTAATTGTGATTTATACCACGTCTCTTCTTCTATACTCCCAATTATCAATCATCTCCAGAAGATGCCTTGTTTTACATACCAATGTCATGAATGCAACTGCTGCCAGCTCATGCCTAATCAGGTGAACCACCACACAGCAAAGACTACCCCCCTGTTAGCCCTGTGACTTGCAGTCGCTGACATACTGCAGAAGAGGTTTTATTCTTTCACAGTTACGGACTTCTTTCTGCTTACTTGTTTTGTTTAAGAAGTCCTTCACAAATATTTTGCAGCTGGAAGCACAGCTTCTCTCAGCTCAGCTCTCCCACACACTGTACCTTGACTTTTACCACCACCCTCACTGTCTCCAGTGCTCATGAAAACTGTATCTAGAATAACAACAATACAACCATCAGCACTGAAACTTTTATTACTGCCATTACAACAGAGCAGCTAGAGGTAATAATACTTAGCATTTATACGGTGCTTTCTATCTTCAAAAGGCTGCATAAACATTTGTTAATTAAGCCTCACAGAACCCCTGAGAGACACATATTTTTTGTTTATAAATAGGAAAGCCAAGGCAAAGAGACAAAACAGCTGGCTCCAAAACCAAGATCTTTAGATGACTTTTTATAAGGAAATGGAGATCTCTTTGGACAATAAGAACTTTCAGGGTTACAAAAGTACAGCTCAAAATACTCAAGGAATCCAATGGCACAAAGTCTCAGCTGTGAGCATCCACCCCCTCCAAAAAAGTCAGCACACTCTTTCCCCAGGAGGAAGTCATTCACTTCTGCCAACTGCTCTAAACTAGTTGCTGCTGTGGAGCACAAAACACCAGGCTGCACATGCCAGTGGGACCACCTCATCTGCCAAAGCCCCAACCTGGAAGCCCAAGCCCCTCTGAAGAAGTCAAACTGTTGATAAGCAGCGGAGAACAGTGACTTCAGTCATCACCAAGACTGAGCCTCAAGAGCAACTTGCTTGTCCTCCAGGGCTGTATTTTGCTCTGACACTATTTAAGAAACATATGAATGCTCATTTTTCTTGCACGTCAACATTCAGCTTTAATACAAAAAGTGAGAAAACCTGTAAATTCTAAGTAGAAAAGAACAAATGCCACCATTTATTGGAGGCACTTTTGAGAGTATCTCGCATTCATATTCAGTAAGACATTGACTGAACAGACTTTTGTGTGTGTACCAGACACCTCAGTCACATAGAGAAAACAAATGCCTACACACACTCCAACACCTCCTATTCAGGTCTTGAGCTCTAGAACTGCTTGAAGGAAGCTTAAAATTACTGCCAAGACAAAATACATGGTGTTAAACCTTTAGAGAACGCATTACTTTTAAAACCCTATCCCACAAAGACTTGACTATCCATGTAATTTCACATGTGATATGTCCCACTGAGATCAACGGGTCTGAAATGCATTTCAGAAGACGCTGGAATAAAGACTAATGACACAAAATGTGAAAAAGAGTTGGTCTGTGAGCAAGAAAGAGCTTTACTGCAAGAAGTGGCATGAAATGCACTCTGCAAAGCTGGACACAGAGCACTATATGCAACCAACGAGTGAAGCAGAACAAAAAGGGTAGAAAAAAGCAGAAAAAACTTAGAGGATAAATAAAGAAACAGAAACAAATAAAACCCCATGAGACTAAAATTATATCAAGACTGAAGAATGGGATGGACTAGAATATGGAAGACTGTAGAGAAACATGGCTCAGGCAAGTGGAAAAGAAAGAAAAACATTAAGAACTCACCCAGGGGCCAGGCTGAGCAGGTAGAAGTACTGAGACCAAAGCTGAAGGTAAGGCTCAAACCGCAGCAGCACTTTAGCACAGAAGCAGCCATGAGAAAGGAACCAGTGACTGCAAGGACGAAGCTGCATTTGTTTCTTGGCAGTGGCAGGACATTCGTCACACAGGGGTGACTTACCTAATGGACATTAAGGTACAACGTCCAGATTCCTTACTCTGTCCTGCCCTCTGTACATGAGATAGCTCTAAGAGGCTAATCACCAGTTAGCCCAGATTTATTAGCCATAACGAAATTTGCAGCTAAAATAGGAACAGACTCCACCCTCCACCATCCCACCACCCAGCCCTCTGCCCTCACCCCTGGACAATTCTTTATCCTTAAATACAGGACGAGAAGGAAACAGAAGAGAAGAAACATTACGCTAAGGTTGCGAGAGCATGGGAAGAACTGCAAAGCAGTAAGTAATGCTATAATAGTGGAGTAGAGAGTAAGTAATTCCACTTCCGGAAAAGAAAGCCTGAGACGACATTGAACTAAAAAGAAGAAAAATGTGTATTTATATACACAGCCTACCACCCAATTCTGAAGATGAAATGTATATGCATATCTGTATCTCCAACTGAAGGCGGTATAATGCACTCACTGGCTTCTCAAGACATGTTGTGCAAAACTGAAAACTACTTTAAAGGCACATCTATAAATGTCTGACTTTTCCATGCCAATTTTAAAATGGCACAGAAGATCCTCAAGCTGAATTTTATTACAACTTGGTTATCACAAGCTCCTCATGATGTAACTCTATTTCATTGCACAGTCTTTGCTATATCACTGTCATATGCATTCAGTTACAGTGAAGAACTCAACACGCAAGACGAATGTCTCACTCTTCGTACAAAGGTCTCACATTCACATGCCCTGAGTAATAGTGCTGAACATTGAAAACGTTTTTATGATACACTGGGATTCTCACAGGCACTGAACTCTTAATGAACCCCTGCACCAACCAGACACCTAACTTCCTGAAACACCAAGTGTTAAATCCCTTATGTATTAGAAAAAGAAAGCCTTCTCAAGGCTAATTACTCCAAATTATATTTTACACTGGAAACAAAGAGATCTTTGACGTGGGAAATAGAGAAGACAACCCCTCAGACACACTGTGGAAGCAAGCAAAAGAGCAGCGGCATCGGAAGAAGAAAGAGTACATCAGAATGATGAGCAGAATCCTCAGTTTTCATGAAAGGAGTATTCAGAGGGCTGAATTAACATTAAGCCCTCTCAACCACCCCAGAATGAAAGCGAGTGCTCATTAACCAAAAGTTCATGTTCCAGGTGAAAGACAAATCACTACGAGCATTAAGCGAACAAATCACAGCAATGTCAAATTCTACCTAAAGTTAAAACATTGATAAAATCAGGATAATCTTGTGCCTTACCAGGCATCTGTAGGTACTGAAGAGCAAATGGACTTCCGTAATCCCATGTATTTCTCATGGGTTTTAGATCAAGTTTCATGCAGCTGATTTGAAGGGTATGTTCAGGTATCATTTCCCTTTCCTAGTGGGTTTGGACCTATACTAATGAACAGCAAAAGGGTACTGCTTATGTCTTACTTTCAGCTTCTCCTTTCACTTGAGCCAATTTCTAGAAGGCAAGGGGGAGGACAATGAAGTACTGATGGGAGAAGCAGCAAGCCTGGTGCCTGCTTTTCTACTTGGTTGAATCTTTAAAAATGCTTTTGCATGCAGGAGCAGAAATCAAAGTAATACCTACAAATCCCATGAGTCTTCAATTTATTTTCCAGCTACAAACATTCCCAAGCTACATATGTTAATGCTCACAACGATACTCTTGCAGTAGACTAAGTCTGAAGCATCCAGCAGTTACAACAAATTCCAGCCTCCTGCCCCAAGAAGCAGCTATGGAAACTTCACAATTAAGTCAGCTGAATACAGCTCCTCTACACTCATGGAGGGTTTCAAAGAAATCAGATGTTCCCTTACCTTCAGTGGTAATCTATAAAATCCAGCAAATCCATAAGTGGTATCATTTTGGATTATTAAAAGAGAAACCCTCCATCTCATGTAAAACCAATGCATTTTTTTAAACAACTAAATAAATAACAGGTTGTCTGCACAAAACAAGCTTCACATTACTGAACATCCATAACACCTACTCTCATTGCACAGATACCATTCTTAAAATGGTGAGGTTTTACTCAACTGTCTGTTGAAATACTCAAAGGTTTCACAGTATCACAGGATAAGAGGTTCATCATTTCACAACATAGAGTTTTATACAGGTTTGTTTGGGGTATTTTCCTCTGTAGTTTTAGGGAGGATATAGCAAATTGCATAGTCAAAATGCCAACCAGAGTGAAGCTTGAAGAACAAATGCAAGTAGAATCCCCAGTCTCACCATCACTATTGAGGATGACGTTATGCATGAGAAAACCACGCAACAGAAAACCCCAGGAAAATGGGTAACTTAAGCAGAGATTCACGAATTCCATGGAAAACACTAACCCTGCACCTTTGAAGCTAGAGACATCTGCTTTGCCTGTCCAGAATGCGTAAGGTTGCTGAAGTCTATTCAGGAAAAGACAAAGGTAACAAATGCAAATAAAGTAATTTGTAATTTGCTATTTCCACTTCAGATCTTAATCCTTCAGAGATTCACAGCATGAGTAACTTTAATTACAGAGACACTGGTATAGAAAGGGAAGGGAAAAAAGGACTGGAAGCATTCACCAGCAGAATTCAAGGCCCTGTGTTAGCTAATATTTAAAAAAACTACTGAATCTGGCATTACAGAATGAAATCAAAGGCATGTGTTAGTGATTGTGGGCTACAGTCACTGCTTAAAATGAAACCACGTCCTCAAAAGCTAATGCTAACCTTTCCATTTGTAACTGATTCATTTTTTATCCGCCCAGTGTCCATGACAAGCAATTAAAAACAAAACAAACAAAAAAATAACCAAACAAAATCCCTCCCCACAAAACAGATCTGAAGGTTGTTTCTTCCTGCATCATCGCGGCCTTTCCAAGGTGGCTGTGACTAACCTCACCAGGCAACAAAGCAGCATTACGTAGGATCTTTGCGTATCAAACATTATAAAAGACACCTTGTCTCACCTTTGTATTTCAGTGTCGGAAGAGCTCTGTTTTGTAAACAGTTCTGTAAACGCTTTTTGACACACACACACACACCAAACAGTCTCACTGATTTACTTGAAACTTTAAATGACTTTATACCTAAGTTCATCTATGGGCACAACAGGGAGAACTCCAGCAGTCATTCAGGACTGCATTAACAGGCAAAGTTGCCAGCAAAATCTAAAATTCAGATGACAACCATCATCTAACTTGAGATCTGGGGTGGGAATCAGAAATTTCATGGTATCAGGGTTAAACCAAGATCTGCATGAAACCATGAGAAATTCAGTGTGTTATATGAATAAACTGATGGATAAATCAGAGTCTAACTCTGTAGTTGAGATAAAATGGCAGTGGTTACAGCCCTCCCTGAAAACAAGAATTCTAGTTTCTGGCACGGTAAAGTGTTTAACATTGGAAAAACTAGAGAACTACCACTGAAAACAAGAAATTATCTCTAATTCCTCTGTGAAAATTCTATATATAACTGCATTATTAATTTAGTTACAGATGGCATTTTTGGTGACTTACAGTTTTAGCAGTTATTGTGTAAATACGGCCCTACTATGAGGAAAAAGGGCATTTCAGGCATCAAGCTACTCTCTGTATCACAAAGCAAATACTGAGGCTTCAAGATTGGTTAAAATCCATCTAATCATGAGCTGTTGATTAACCTCCTTGGGAACCCAGCTCAGGACTAGAATGATGAAAACTTGTAAATCCTACGGACAAAGGGGTCACAACCAGATGCTGTTAAGTGAGAAAGCAAGAAGAAATCCTCATTTCAAAGGAAATGTGAGAAAAAGCCATATCCACATGCAGAAAATGCATGGCAAAAGCACTTTTCCAATTCTCTTTGAATGGAGATGCGAGGATTGGGCCACGCACACTGTACCATGAGCAAGGCAGCTCGAAGGTGTTAAATGTATTTTCCTTCTGCCACCAGCCCCACAGCAGAGAGAGAAGAGTCTGGAGGGGTCACAGATCCAAGGGCTCCATTTTTCTGTCTGGCAAAGCTGTATCTTCAAGAAAATTCCATACCTTTTACCACTCATTCACCATTTGAGAGGACAGAGCAATGCAGGAATTGTAATTAGGAATATAAGAGCAACAAGTGCTAGAAACTAGAATCAAAGTTAGCAAGCACTTTTATTAATGCAGTCTCCATTGTGTGGACTGGAAGTCTTCTGTTATCTCACTGCAGCAGCGGAAAAAAAAAGTTCTTATATATTTGACACTCAGGGCACCAATTACTTGACTTCAGATGTTTAGATTTTAATAAGCTTTCACCCACAGGGAAAAAAAGTGCAGCAGTTAATGTGACTGATTTGCCATTTACAGCTATACTATGGACAGGAAGAAAATCAATCATATTTCACAAATTTAGCTGTCACCAAGTGCAAAACTTCTGCATTTTTTTCCATCTGTGAATTACACAGCAGAACTAAGTATCTTTAGCTCAATCTTGCCTTCTCTATTATAGCTATATGCAACCCAGCACATAATCACTATTGGGTTTTGTTGCCTGTAGGGTGTTACCTCCCCCCAGTTAAATCTAATGGGATGCTTTGGCTATTTGCAGAATTCCACGCAGTCAGAAGCATGCATTCTGAGCTGTGAGAAGGCATAACTCAATACTGCTGCTATTATGAGTATGTGACAATAGAAGCCAGTTGGACAATTAAAGTCCAAAGCCACTTATACTTCCACAGCCTCCCCCAGCAAAAGCAAGAAGCAGCCCCAACCCGCTTCTGCGGAGCCTTGAGCACAGTATCTTGTTACCTGACGACACCCATATGCTGATAATGCTACACTCCCTGTGAACAGTGAATCAAGATGAGATATGCTGTGTCTGCCTTACACCTTGGAAACCCTGTGAGCTCTTTGCAGTTCCCGCTGCTCCCCAAGAGGGAACAACCGACGCATTTCAAGCCTGGCCTTGAAGAGAACCACTCCTCAGAGGGCAAGCCTTGCAGCATTTCCATGGGCATTCCATGGAAAGGAGACTGGTCACACAATGCTGATTCAGTAATTCTAGTTGCTAACAACAAAAATGGTCATTTTTATGTTCCCCCATGTAAGCAACTTTTATAGCTGACATACAGACATTGCACAATCACAAACAAGAAGAAAGATGGTCAATAGGAAGTGAGGAGGACCACATTTTTGATGATGAAGAGAGCAACTAAAATATGATCTACATTGCAAAGACACATAAGATTCACCCTTTAGTTAATACTTCAGCAGAAACACCACAGAGCAGTAGCACTTTTATCTACAGTAATTTACTTTAAGTAAAAAAAGCAGATTCCACCAAAGGTCCTACTGCTGCATGTCCACAATTCTGAGCAGTACAAGACCCATGAGCCAAAGCAAAGCACAGCTTTTGAGTGAGAGGGTTGGTTCCCAAAGAACATCATACAATAGTTAGGGCTGGAAAGAACCTTAAGATCATCTAGCTCTAATCCCCCTGCAACAGGCAGGGACACCTCCCACTAGACCAGGTTGCCCAAGGCTCTGTGCAACCTGGCCTTGAACACTGCCAGGGATGAATGCCAGTATTTCGTTAAGAAACATTTGTTCCACCCTTCTTCAACTGCCTATTACTAGCTGGCTTGAAATTGGGGTTTAAAAGAAGAGTTTCATAGATACAGTGCAGACCTATTGAGGTTACGAGCGGGCAGGAGCACCTTAGCTCATGCTGCAAAATGCCACAAATCTGTTTCCAACTGTGTGCCCAGGTCATTCATCATGCAGTAGCGGATGCATAAGGGCGCGCATGTCATGGCAATGAGCGGGGCAGGAAGAGTAAGAACGCCAGGGAAAGTTAGCAGATAGAGAAGATAAGGAGGAAGACAGGAGGACGACAGGAGGACACAGCACCAAAGAAACACGGGCAGGCAACAGGATAATCCCGCCTGAAAGCTGCCCTGCACCAGCTACCAGCAATACATCCCGCCTTTGCAAAAGCCAGCTTACCCATCGCGGGGAAAAACACCACAATAAAGACAGAAAGCCAAGTCACCTGGTAGAAGGTGAGGCAGGAGAAGGAGAGCACAGGTACGGACTCTGCCATTCCCGAGCACCGGCGGGATCCCGGCGGGCAAGGTGCGAGCAGGTGTGGCGGCGGCTCGCGTTACCGCAAGGGAGGAGGAAAGCACACGTACACCTATACATACACACCGAGAGCTACGTGTGCACCGAGCCACGGCGGCGGGGCAGGGCAGGGCGGCAGCGCTACGCACCGTCCCCAGCCGCCACGGCACAGCCCAGCTCAGCGCGGGGTGCCCGGGAGGGAGTTTCCCAGAGGTCCCTGCCAGAGCGGAGAGCGGCAGCAACGCCCGCCCCGGGGGGACCTGGGGTTAATG
>JANHGB010068264.1:0-31758 GCA_026283785.1 Coracopsis vasa
ACTGCCAGGGATGGGGCAGCCACAGCTCCTCTGGGCACCCTGTGCCAGCGCCTCAGCACCCTCACAGGGAAGAACTTGTGCCTAATATCTAACCTAAATCTGCCCTTTCTCATTTTAAGGCTGTATTTAGCAGAAGCAGGTGCTGCTCACGTGTCTGCAGCATGCACAGGAGGGACAGTGGTTGAATTTTCAGCTTGCCCAAGCTCATGGGACCCCCCAGCTCTTGCTCTCTGCTCATCTAAGCTAGCTTAGCAGTTAATATTGTGTCCCTGCCGCCTGCTCCGCACCGTGCTGGTGCACGAGTCCCTGTGCTGCACGGGGGCTGTGTCAGGAGCAGTTGCCACAAGATCCCAACTTCCATTATCACACTGACGTGTCCAGCTCGGTTCCCAGCAGCTCGGGCTGCTGCCGGTCCGAGGGGTGCGAATAGCTGTCAGCATCCCTGCGCTGGGGCTGTGCAGCGCTCCCTCCCCGAGCTCTGCTCACTTCCAGCAGTAATTGCTGAGCTGGGAACCTGTTCACCACCCACTGCTTTCTGTCGTTAGCCCTGCGATATTTTGATGTGTGAAGCTGTTTCCGAAGGGGCTGCAGAGGCAGAACAACCTTTTAAAGTGTGACTGCAGATAGAAAACAGCGTACAAATAGTACCTTGTTACGGCAGATAGCTGCGCTCGTGTCTCTTGCCTTCATCACCACTTATTTCACTGATGAGCCCAGCACTTGCTTTATTTCTCTCCCTGCAGGGCCGGTACAGCTGCAGGGGAGGGACAACTGCTGCTAACCGAGGGCTGCCTGCCCGCTCCCCATTGCAGAGCCGTGTCAGGGTGACAGGGGAGGCACAAAGAGCTCGTGGTTTGATTTTCCAGAGTCAGGACTGAGCTGGCTGTCAGAGGCAAGACATCTCCAGGTCTCTGTAGTTGCAGCGGAGCTCTGTCTGCCACTGACATCTTACAGAGAGGTGTTTGCTTTTCAAGGCTGCTTGGGAAGAGCAGAGCAGGGAGGTCCCCGTGAGAGATGTGCTAAATGGCACCTCTAATTGTAGCACCGGGTTTGTTTGGTTTTCTGGTTTGTCTCCCTCTTTCTGTTTCAGTTAGTTGGGAGCTGTTTGTACGTTGTTCCTGCCCAGAATATCCGTGTGTGTGCAGCTCATTATCTCTGAGACGTTCCTGAGTTGGAGCACTGATGTGAACTGGAGGTTGTGCCGTGTGCTGCCTCAGACATAAAGCAGTACTGTGTGTAAAAGCACGGGTACAAGAAAGTGATGCTTCAGCCTGACCGCAAACGAACGTGTTTGTGCCTCTTGCTGGAGCTTTATGCAGTGATGGGTATAGAAAAGAAAGAACCTGAATGTGAGCATTTAATTCTAAGTGCTGTGCCTGTGCGCTCTTGTGGCCTCAGCAGGCAGTGGAGGACCAGGAGCACTGACGTCCTGTTGCAGACTGTCATTAATTTGTACATCCAGTCTTGGGTAAATCACATCTTGCTTGTTAGCATCTCTGAAAAGCAAGGGACAAGCTCCCATTAACTTCAGCCATGAATGCACAAAGAATTAGTGTTGGCCAGGCTATGTGTAACCCGGGTGCAGTGCTAGCTAATGGCATTCATAAGGCTCTGAACACTAATGATGTTTGCATGTGGTGGTGAAGTTTTCCTGCAGTCCATACTGTGGCTTGTTATTTAAAGTGTCAGCATCCCACTGTGGTCGCTGGTGTGTTGGTCACACACACTGCAGTGTGGTGGTAGTGCTTATGCTACACAGGATCCCCAGGGAAGGATGTGATCTTCCCTGCTCCAGTCTCTGTGAGTTTACTGTCATGTCCTCTGCTGTTTGTGTGTGGGTCATTGCAAAGGCAGGGCAGCAGGCTTGAATGATTGGGAATGGGGTATTCCTTCTGTGAAAATCTCCTATTAAAATCCAAATGGCTCCAATTAAATGCCTCCAGACTGTGATGCAGTCTCCTGTCCTAGATGGGCTGCTCAGGACCCTGCTTTGCTGAACCCATCATGAGCAGAGGGATGGGCAGCAGTGCACAGATAAATACCATCCGCTCCCTGCTGCCAACAGGGCTGGGGTACCTGCTCCCCATCAGCTCACCCTGCCAAGCTGCTGCCAAGTGGCACCTCCCTGCCCTTGCCCCCGTGCCCTGCCTGTTTCCATCCCTGTCAGCAGCGTTCCATGTTGTTATATCATTTACTGCTTCGAGCTGGTAGATGATATTTGCAGCGTGTTACATGAATTTTTCATAAAGATAGAAAAACAGCCTAATCTTGTGAGCTTTGAGTCTTGGTAGTGGGTAATGGCTTTGATTTAAAGCGTTTTGTCTTAATGATAGTTATATTGAAAATTTCCTGCTGCTTTCAAGCACATTTAGTTATTATCATAAACATTGATGGTAGAAATGCCTGCCAAATCGTGCGTGGCTGTTTATGGTAGATGAGAGAGTCATCCAGAAATTAGAGAGCTGGATCAACAAGTTGTCAGGAAGCCTGTTGGTACAGGAAGCACCCCGGGGCTGGTGGGACAAGGAGGGCATCAGAGGACAGAAGTGCAGATGTGTCTCTGCAGGGTGCAGGTAGGGACGTGGGTGCTTGGGAATGGGGAGAAGCTGGGGCAGCTCCATCCAGCTCCATTCTGCTCTCTCAAGTGCCAGATGTATTTGTGGCTGGGATAACAGGGTGCCAGAGCTCATCCTGACGTATCCTGCCTCTTCTCAAAGAGGAGATCCAGTAACCATGTGCTGGTTTCTTGTGATCTCGAGGCTTTTCTCTCCTGTGCTCTGTGGCTGGGAGGGCAGCCACAAGTCTCTGTAACCACGTTTTGCACCGCTCTTCACCTTCCTTCGGGTTTGTTTTGACTTTTGAAATAGTCTCATTTGTTATGTGTTAAAGACAAGCAAAACCACGGTAGTTAACAGAAGGAGCCAGTGGTGGTTAAGTCTTTGTGGTTTGGTGCTGCAGGAGAGGGATCGGTGTTGTCACCAAAGGCTCCATGTGGGCTGTGTGCAGGGGACGGTGATCCCCATGCAGGGCCTGTCTTACACCTCAGAGCATATTTCACCTGGTTTATTTCCTTTGGAATACAACGTGCTTCAAAGCGTTGCTTTGTCATCACGTCTAACAAGGCCCTAAGGGACCAACCATCAGCCCAGTACCAAGCAAGTTCTCCTTGTCAAAATCCTTACCTTTCTTCTCCCTTTCATTCCCTCCTTCCCTTCATCATCCATGGCTGCATCGAGTTTATTTGGGTGGGATTTCAGCATCCGACTTGTGCTTTGCCAGCTGCCCGAGGCGTTCGGAGCCTCGTTAGTGTAACCCACTGCTCACCAGGGCTAATGTCGTAATGACTCCAGAAATTTCTCAGGAGTTCATTGCAGGAGAGTTTATCTTTCAGTGGTGACCTTCCTTGCTGAGCGCAGATTAATGTGAGCAGGGTCTCTGTTAACATGGCAGAGTGCAGGAGAAGGCACTCGATAAGCGAGCACCATCCCTGCTCCCAGCAGAGCGTTTGTAGCACTGAGCATCCTGCCTCTGCATGAGCCTGGGCTGCCGGGTGCATTTTGGACTCCAGCTCTTGGCTCCTTGACATAAATCACTTGTCTGAGTGGTGCGTTGAGAAGCATCTTACACGCGTGTTAGATGTGGATAAAGGCAGCTCTGCTGAAGGACACCAAGATGAGTCAGTAATAAGCCAGCTTTGCTTGTTGAAGCACTGTCTTGAGGCTATGGATGCGTGTTGAAATCCTCTGCAAATTCATATTTGTTTTAGCAGAAGGACTTTCAGCAGATTCTCTTTCAAGGAGATGCAGCTTGGGCAGAGGAGAGGGTGCAATGAATGTGCATGGTTGCACCAAACACATCCCTGAGCTGGGATGGGCACCAGCTGTAGCAGGGAAGTACAGCAAACCCTGGCCTTTGCCAGCAAAACCTGACCGCTGTAAATACCAAACACTGGCAGTTGTATGTGGCAAGGCACCAATGTCCTTTTATCCATTTCCAGCCTTGGCAGCAATGGCATTTCTGTGTCTCTTCCCATCGCCTCTGGAATATGGAGGCAGCACCGATGTTTGTTGTGGCTCTCCCTGCCACCCATTCAGACAAGGTCCAGCTCTCGCTGTGCCAGCCAACACTTTGCATTTTAAACAAGCCTGTTCTGGGGCTGCTTTATGAACCCACGTTTGCTTCAGTGTCTCGTGCCCCTTCTTTTCCTCGTTGCTTTTCAGTGCTCCCCAAGCCACCGCAGCGCTGGGCAGGGCAGAGCCTGAGGCTCCCCAAAGCCTGAGGCTCCCCAAAGCCTGTCCCTCTGGCCTGCAGGCAAACGCTCACTCACTGATCAAAATTCAGAGGCTCAGAGAAAGTAAGGTAGGAAAAACCACAGCAAATTCAAAGTGAAGCGAGCGACATTAAACTTCCTTGTTCCCATCACTGCCACATCTCTTGGCTGCTGTCTCTTGATCTCCACCGACATAGGAGGGAGCTTCTGTAACCCAGCGGATGGGGGATCGTTGGGGCTGAGGAAGATAAAAGTTGGTTAGCGGTGACTTGCAGACACATTTAATCTTCTCCACATCTTTGCTGACTTTGATCTATTACAGGGCTTCCTGGTGATACTTGGGATTGCAAATTACGTGTAGAGGAAACCCTTGAGTTGGAGGCGCTTATCTGCAGTCTCGGAGCTGTGAAAGCGTCCAGTGCAGGGTGGTTTCCTGTGCAATTGGTTGTTAAATTGGACCTGACCCTTTCAGAGCATGTTGGAAATGGGTACTTTGGCTGCCAGGCCTTTCTGAGTGCTGGCAATGCTTGTAAGGGGAGGAGATGGCCCTGCCAACCCCCAAGCAATGGTGAATCAATCCGATGGGTCCTCCCAAACCAGCCAGGAGCTCAGACCAGGCAACAGGTTGGGCTTTGCTCCTGATCTCTATTGACTGGCGTCAAGACATGGTCAGTGATTCCCTCCCCTTTCCTGGGACAACCCAGTCCCCTGATGGTTTTTCAGCAGTGTGCTTCCAAACTCCTGCCTTTGATTATTTCCCATTCTTACCGCAGGATGTCGGTGGCCAGGAGAGAATCTCAGATTCCTCCCAGCCTGAAAGGCATTCATCTTAATGATTCCAGCATCTCGGAGCAGCCACGGCTCTTGGACAGCTTCTGCCTCCTCCAGCAGCTGAGCTGCCATTGGGAGCTTTGTCATAAATATACATGTCCCCAGGGAGTCTGACATTTTCTTTGAGGACTGAAACTGTGTCTGCAGCAGTTGGGGTTTGGTTTTTTCTCCTTCATTTTAGTCCCAGATTGTTGCAGGTGTGTGTAAAACAGATTTGTTCCCAGGTATTTCTTACCAGAACACATCATGGTTTGCATGCTGGGGAGGTTGTTCAAGGTCCCTTTGCTGTTGTTTCAGAGCGATGGGTAAAGTGCCTCTGGCTCCAGGTGAGCTTGTGTGCAGCTATTGGAAGAAGACAACTCTTTAGCAGCTTGCCATGGCTGAGTGAATCGTTTCTGAGGGGTGCTCACCCTCCTAGCAATTACAAGAGCTTTTCTGTTTCATTTATCGGGGCTGGAGCAAAGTGTCAGCTCTGTAAAAGCTTCTAGCCCTTTCTGTGCAGCGTTCCAGGCATTGTTCTGCAGGGAGCATGGAGCAGTGCCGGGGCATCCCAAGACTCCGCAGCAGTTCCCAGGTGATGGAGCAGCGGGTGTGCTTTTGGCATGCCCGGTTCTCTGCAGGCACTCCTATGAGCAGTGTGGGGTCCTCAGCTGATGTGCAGCAGGTAGAAAATTACCTGTTCCTTGCATTCCATGCCCACAGTCAGAAGGACTCTTGAATAACCAGTTGCCAGCTCTTTCTGTGTGTATGAAAGCCAGGATTTCCACTCTTCTTAGGGATGTAAATGACAGTGTCTGGGGTGGAATGTTTGATGGGGACTGAGCATCTCTCCCTGGCTTATCAGCCTCTGTTTGCTGTTCTCTTTGCAAGGTTTAAGGACATGACAAAGCGTGTCCCCTTGTCACCTATGCACGGTCTGTCCCTCTGGATGCCACGGTGTGTGTCTGTCTGTCCCGTTAGCCACAGCATCACCATGCTCATCAGCACATGGTGTGGACATGGCAGTGAGTGGCTTTGGGCATCATGTGAGCCAAGGCTGGTCCCTTCTCCTGGTCCCCAGGTGATGATGGTGCCATGGGCTCTCCTGGTGCTGCTGTGGGGCTTCACAGGAGTACGTTACTAACAGGGTCCCCCCTTGCCTTGCCCCGTCCCTCTGCTTGCACCGGCCAGCTGGGTTTTCTGTGTGCCTTGGCAGTAAAACTCACATCCATTTTATTGAACCAGGAGGAAGAAAGAGGAGAAGAAGTGCTAGCTTATAGTAATAAAGGGCTTTTGAACATCTCAGCTGGATATTTTTCTTCATGAGTGAGCAGGCCAAATGTTATCTTGACATTTAATCTTTAATAATCAAAAAAGGCGCTTTGTTTGCCAGTGAATTCCAAAATCTGTTTATTCTCCCATGCCTTATTTCTTTTAACTTGCTAGCTTAGATGTCCTACTTACTTTCCGCTGCTGCCAGTTCAGACCTGCGTTAAATCAGGCATTTTGTGAGATTCAGTTTCCTGTCACTGCAGAGCTGCCAGATTGGCTCTTTTTGACCAGTTAATTCATTCGGTTGAGAAATGGGGACCTCTTGGGTGAGTGGTGCAGAGGGAAAGGGTCAGGGCAGGATTGGTGGTGGCCCCCTGGACTTGACCCACCCCGGGCATGTGTACAGCAGCGTGCTCAGCCTGAGTACCCAGGAAGGCCAGTGTTAGCTGTTTGCAGTGTGTGTCTCGGTGCTGCCAGTGCCTGCATGCAGCAGGGATGCGGTGGGATGCAGTGGGCGCGGGCAGGGAAGTCTCCATGTGCTTCCAAAGGATTGTGCAAGTACCACTCAGGTGTAGCTCCAGCTTCCCGCAAGCCATTTCCATCCAGCTCCTCCCAGTCCGCTAACTTTCCGTTTGCATTGAAACTCGTTCCTCATGAATCCTACATCCAAAAGCAACTGTGAGAAACGCCAGAAGCCTGATCATCTAACATGCTTTAATACCGAACCTTCTTCTTTAGTGTCATTCTTGTTTACATTGTTTTTCTGTCTCAAAACTAAAAAAAGAAAAAAGGGAGGAAAAAAAATCAGATTTTCTTTTCCTTCACGTTAGGAGGTGAGTTCTCATCCACCCTCTGCAGTTCTCTTTTGCTTTTGATCTTTATTTCTTTGTTTGATTTTGGTTGATGTCCCAAGCATGGGTTTGGAGACGAAGGTAGGTCTTCGCTCTCCAAATCGAAAGGAAACATTAAATAAAGCAACACTCTCCTTGGTTCATATTTAAAACAAACAAAAATCAATCCAAACCGTTCCATTCCGTACCATTTAAAGAAAGCAGAAATTAACTATTGAGCTATCTCAACAGCTTTCTGATTGAAAAGGGCGGGTTTTTTTCCAAAGTATCGAATGGATCCAAAAACGATTTTCCTAGACATGATTGAAGTTATTTGCTGTCAACATTTTAATATCAATATTACCACAATGTGTAGTCTCAAACTAGTTCCTTTGTAGTTTGCATGGGATGTGAATGCTGTCTCGGCGTGCCCAGACCTAGAGAACTTGTTACTACTGCATGAGCATCAAGTCAGATGTTGAAAAATACCTATTATATTTTGTGATAATTTGGTGAAAATGAGCACCTCCAGTCTCTGGTTGCAGTAGTGTGTTGAATGATTGTTCTTTTTTTTTCATATATATCCATATATATATTTTTGGAGCTCTAAGCTTCGTAGTAGTACGGGCTGACTCTTATCCAGTACTTGCTCTCCTATCGCATGGCCTTGGTTAAGTGTTAGAAGTTGGGCCTAGGCTGTTTATTCTGGTGTTTGGCTTTGTAATAACGGTGCATGCCCGGCGTCTGGCCTCATACCCAGCTTTATTCTCTGCACACCAGTCTTGAATAGCTACAGTGCTCAACCGAATTTTGGCGCACCCGCTTCCCCGGCAGGCTCCAACCCAGCCCGACCCGGAGGCTTCCCCGGGGCCAACAGCCCAGGGCCCGTCGCGGATCTCTACGGCACGGCCAGCCAGGACTCCGGCGTGGGTAACTACATAAGCGCCGCCAGCCCGCAGCCGGGCTCCGGCTTCGGCCACGGCATCGCCGTAAGTACCGCGCGCGCCGGCGGCACTGATTCGTGGTCAGTGGTGGGGGGGTCTTTGTTTAATGATGGGGGTAAGGGGTGTGTTGGGTTGTTGGTTAATTGTGCCCTGATGGCGAGCGTGGTAGCGCCTTGCTGCTGTAACCTGCTAGGGCTGTGCCCAGCTGGAGATGCCAATAGGCTGTGCTATTCCAGGTACCATCCGGGCTGGAAACGCCGGTCTGGTGGCTTCTGATTTGACACGTTTCAAAAGGAAATAATTAATAATTATGGGCTTTAAAGTTCCTGCTTACCTATAGGGGCTTTATATCAGCCCAACCACCCACCCCAGCCCATGTGCCCATTTGTAGACAACGCACTGGTCCCTGCTCCCACTTAAACAAGCAAAAAGGGGCTCATTACTTTGCCTGGGAATAGGGGTTCATTAATTTGGCTGGAAAAAGGAGCTCGTTAATTTGGCTGGCAGGAGCCCAGGGTGGCCAACAGTAACCCCAGTGAGGGGATGGCTATCCCACCAATGCCTGTTGCTCATCCCTATAACTGCAGCATCCCTGTGCACCGGATGGATGCTGGCGTTTGCTGACCTCCCGTGTCACATCCAGCCGGGTGCAGCATCCTTAAATCCTGCAGGTTACAAGCGAGTCGCTTCCATTCTGTTGTCAAGTCATTGGAAGAGTGCCTCCTGCCTGGCGCACTAATGAGGGCAATGAGATCTGCTTAACAGAGCTGCATGCTGGTTTTCGGATCGCACTGGTTTACCTGTGTGTGTTAGCATGAATGTGGTTGGCCCTCTTTGGTGGCTGTCAGTCTCCCAGACAGAACAACTGCAGCTGAAGTTGTTTCCCTTTTTGCAGTAAGACAATGAGGGTTTTTCTCCTCTTGTGGTAAAGTACAGAGAGCTCCCCCAGAATCCCTCAGCCTGAGCAGAGGATTTCACTCTCTGACCCAATTGGATGAGTGGGGGGAGCAGGAGCATAGTGCAGACAAAGTTCCTGAGAGTTACTATTATTATTGTATAAGCAACCAGTACCCAAAAAGACATAACCCTCTGTTGGTGCCCCTGTGCTCAGTTCCCATCCCAGTCCTGCCCCTCCCATGGTCACACTGGGGACTTGACAGCCCCTTTGGATCAATTCTAATACCAAACAGGGAATATGACTGCTCTGCTAAGAGCTACATCAATTTAAACTGCCATCTCTCACCACTTACAACACCTCTTATTTCCATTTTTCACCTAAAGAGAAAGACCTGTTTGTTCTTGAAAACTTGGGCACTTTGACCTCAGCAACATCCTGATCTTTCAAGTAATAGGATACGAGGTACAAGCCCGGGAGTCCGGATTTGTCTGCACTAGCACTTCTCCAAAGAACTATTCTGTATTTGACTTGCAGATTGGCAGCCTCTTAATTCCCCCAATAACTGCAAAGAATCCTGTAGCTTTTTTTACGTATACCTTTCTTTAACACTCGCCATTTACTAACTCTGGTTGAAAAAGAAAGAAGGGAAAAACCAAAGCTTATTTCTGGGGGAATGAGAAGATGATGGTCTTGGAAAGGTAACCATAGGGTGCAGCACACCGAGTCCCTGGTGACCAGAACAGCTCCTGGAGATACCATTCATGCTGGCAACACAGTCCTTTCAAGTCCTGTGATAATTTCTTGGCAAAATTAATAATCAGCTGTTCCCATGTACCGAGCACTGATGAACTTAACAATTGTGCAATTTTAGGGCCCTTTGATTGCAACGGCTTTTACAAATGGATACCATTGAAACGTTACACATGGTTGGTTGCCATCTCACTTGGAGGTATTACAGTATATACCATTTGTACTTTGTGCTAAACTACCATCTCCCCTATATTTACTTTAAGTGAACAGTTTTTTTATCTTCATTTTGTCTTTCCTTGGCCTTTAATCATTCCTTTCTGTGATTTGTGTTACTCAGATCAATCTCATGGGTTGGAAACTGGAAGGCAAATTGGGAGCTAAACCCCTCCAAAGTCACCTTTTCATAGCCATGGCACCTAGTGCAATAATTTGGAGAGTCAAAAGCCCCACAGAAAACAGATTGATGCCAAAATCCAGTGGGGAGACAACCAAGTGCCAGCTGAGGGCATCCTGATTGGGTTATAGATCTGCTACCAATACAGTGCTCTAAAAACAGACAAGCCCTAGTGCTTTATTACTGAGCACCCATCATTCTTAATTAAGTGCCGTACCCAATATTAGAGCTAAAAGATAACATTGGAACTAGTAACCATAGAGCGATTATCAAGATTAAACCAAAACTGAAACCTAAGCAAATGAAATTAAAGCCATTACCTGTGTAAGCGCCGCCAGTTTCCTCCCCTTGGAACTAAGCTCAAGTTAATTAAATGTTTAATTATTATTATTTTATTTTCCTGGCCTTTGGCATGTTCATCTTTGCAAATAAATACTCTTACACCGGGAGTAATAGATGAGAAAAGGCACTTGGTAAAAGCAGAAGTTACCCCTGTGAAACTGCACAGGTTTCCCTCTAGAGCTCTTACTCCATACAGACAAATGTGATGGATGTGAGAGATTTTATTGCTCTGCCTTTTACCCAGCACGACCTGATCGATGTCACATGTTTTACATTCAAAATCAGTGCATGGAATTAGAATTACAGTTAGTCAAGGGGCTGGGAACTGTGGAAAACGTTTGGAGGCTTTATATTACATAGAAATAGATTTATATCTAAATACTAGTGGATAAAGGGGGTTTCTGTTTGCTCTTCACCCACTCACACACACCCCAGATTACCTGAAATTGTACCATCAATTGATTTGCTCCACCAGGTAATATTTTTTATGGGAAAGAAGAAAGTGGCTCAAGCGCTTTTGCTTTGATCCCTGTCATTATTTGCACGTATCAGTGTGTGTTCAAGGATCAATTTGTTAGAACCCTTCACGTTTCCTGGGCTGTCAGGTGTTGTAATAGCACAGTGGTACACCCCACCAGTGGGAGACCTCGGCACAACAGCCTAACTCAGCTAAGAACACTGCAATAAAGCAGTGTTCATCATACTAATGTATTGTAATCATTTTACACTTACCACAACACATCAAACTGTAACCATCATTTACTGGCCAGTATTAAGATCCAAACCATTAATGACTTAAAACCAGAAAGTGCTTTTAATGGTGCTCATTACTAATTAAAATAGATTTTTATGAGGAGGAAATGAGCCTTATTATTAATTCTTCAAGGACCACTGAGTTTGAAATCTTTATTGTGGCAGCACATCCCGAAGCATCTGGTCCCTCGGCTGCCCCGGGGCAGGATGCGGCTGTAGAGCATGGATTTGGCTGAGCTGTGGGTCCCTGGGGCAAGATGTGGCTATTCCCATAGACCTGGGGGTGCTGGTGGCACCTCACCCTGGGCACAGACACCTGGGGGTGGTTTTGGAGGTCATCCCCAAAAGTGAGTGACCAGGGTACCAAAAATGAGTGACCAGTCCTGGCCATAGCCAGACCTGCAAGGGCTGCTGCAGAACCGGTCCCCCAGTATTTATTTCCATCCCAACATTAAGCACTATAGGAACAGAGCTTTGGAACCTGAAGCTTCTGTTACAAAATAAATCCTCAGCACTGCAGTGTACCCATGTAAAAGTTGTTACTTTCCAAGTACTTTACCTGTGCCTTTAGAAAAAACCTGATTTTAGCCAAGCCGTGTAAATTCCTGGCCGTAACAGATGCCCAAGGGACAGGCTTTGTCCTTCCGATATATCAGGCTGCATTTTAGTGTTCCTAAAGCAGACTAGCACACAGCTAACCCCTGCCTGCCTGGAGTCCAGGCTGCTCTCCACAGGGACTGGAAAGTAAGACCAGTCAATACATTAAACACATTCCCAGAGCTGGGAATGCTGCTGCATTTCAGCCGTGTCGCTCTAATTCACCCTTAGCGTGGATCAGAGCACGCTGCGGCTTTGCAGAGCATCTAAAAGCAATCCTACTTGACCTGAAGTAACTCCATGTCCTGTGTCTCCCTTCTCCTCCCTGCAGAGTCTCTCTGGATGTCCGGGCAAGACGGGGCGAAGTTTCTGACAGGGCCCACGTTTGGGTGATCCCATCAGACTTTGAGCACATCATCATCATCACCGGTAACGCAAACTGGAGGTGGCACTCGACGGACTTAGGTTGTCTAAAACAAAACAAATCTCTCTCATCATCTCATGAATCTGCTGTACTATAAAAACAACAGCTTTTAAAAGTATGTATATAAAACCCATTTCTTGGTCGTTTTATTTTCTTGATGGGTTCTCCCCCCCCTCCCTCTTTTTAAACCTCTCCAAACCACGTTCTTTTCGTAGCGTTTTGACATAGTCTCGTAGCCACGTAGTTCTAATTCTTTGTGTATCTAGCAAGAGCCTAACCATAGTGTAACTGTTTATATTAAGAGGTTTCTTTGGCTTTTTCTGTCCCACCTCCCCTCCTTCTCCCTTCTGTTTTACGTAGTTGTTGTTGCTTAAAGGATGCTGAGATGGTGACAGGAGTCTCAGCCGCTGGTACCGGCTCCGCAGCCGGCAGCGGGCACGGTTACGGGGTGGCCTTGCAGGGCACAGGGGGGCACAGGTGAGCAGCAGGTTCTCTAGCCCTTCTTTTCATTTGTGGTGTCTTCTTTAACCTATAATTCTCTCTATTTTGGGCAATAAGGCAAGGACTACAAACTTTTTGTGCGTCCTTTTTTTCTATAAGTGCTTTTTTTTGTTGAAAGAGGTGATATAAGGTTTTTTGAAATCGTGAATTCTGAAAAAAAAAAAGAAAAAAAAAAAGAAAAATACTGTAAATACAATTCCATTAACTACATAGAAACTATTAAGAAAGAGAAATACAAACCTATTTTTGTGATGGAGTCAGCCTAAGGCAGTTTCTCTATGAAACAAATGGAAGAGAAGAGACAAGGTGTTAGAGGTTTGCCCGGCCGCCGGCGCTGGCCCGCGGGAGGTAGGTGATGCACACACTGCTCGGCTTGCTCCGTAGGCATGGTAGACCTTCCAGCTCTCCTAGCGTCATACCAGCATCTTCGCTATCAGACGTGCACAGCTTACAAAGGAACAGTCTAGTGGTATTGGTTATTTTCATTTCAAAACCTGCTTTTTTTTTTCCCAAGACTGAAAAAAAAAGAAGCTATGATTTATTTTTTTTGTCCTATTTAATGCATTTACGGTTCAAAGCACACCTTTCAGTATGGGTTTTTTTATGTTGTTTTCAACTCGATCAACTTGCTGTCCAGTCATTTCAGCTGCTCTGGGTAGCCTGGGTGGAGGTGAGGTCCTTCCTCCTCCTCCTCACTCACTACTGCAGGCAGAGCAGCTTCCAAGCTTGCATGGTTACCTGTTTCATCCATTACTTTCTGTAGTAACAAATTAAGAAAGCAACTTTCGGTTGTGGTTTTTGGTTTTTTTGGGAATACCTCAGTGCTACAAGTTTCACCCTAGAAGCAACGGAAGATTTTTTTGTTGTTGTTTTCTTTTTTTTTTTTTTTAATTTATTGTAGTTATAAACAGAATTTAAAAAAAAAAAAGAAAAAAAGAAAAAAAATAAAAATAAATAACTATAAAACATCATTGCACTGTGACTGGTAGGGGAAAAACTGACAGTTTCCTATTTGCACATGTTTAATATTTGGCTGTTATATATAATGGTCCTCTGTCGGGGGAGGAAACTTAATGAAGGATGTTTTTTAATTTAAGTTTTGTACTATTGGTCGCTAGGGCCTGCAGACAGCAAACCTAGAAGTACAGCGTGGTCGAGGTGGCATTACGGACATACTGTAGCGCGGATAGAGTTCTTCTTTTTTTAACGTACTCTGGACAAGGGTTTTCTTGCTATTTTTTTAACTTGTTACGTTTATAAACTTGGTACTTTAGGTACAGGCAGTACAAGACACTGAATGCGACATTTGTTAACCAGAGCTGCTGCACTCCTATTTTTGTAATCTTTACTAACAAGTAGACTTAACGTAGACGTTCACTAGACAAGGTAGAGCAAGGCATCTTTAACGAAAACGAGGCACCATACTGCTAACCGAAAGGAGAAATCCTTGGGTTTTTTCTTGGTTTTGAACAACAAAAAAAAAGAGAAAGAGTCATGCTTTTTTGTGTGATCTTTTGGGTTTTTTTCTTATTTCCGAACAACCAGGTTTAAGCAAAATGCTGGACGCTTTTTAACTCTTGAGACTTGATCAAGTAATAAAAGAAATGAAACAATTCTTTAAAAAATAAAAATGTTAAAAAAAAATAACAAAAAAAAAAATAAAAAACCTACAAACCAAATTCCCTGGAATTCAGTGTACCGTCAGGGAATTTTTTATTGCTATTTTGTCAATGTTGATGATGTACTGTACTACCAGTTGGTTTTCCTCTCCATTCCCTGTCACCTCATAGACTCTTCTTTGTTGATCATTGTTGTATGTTAATAGTGTATAAAATGCTATCTTGTAAGAGTGCTGTCCTGATGCTAGTGTAGTGAATTTCTCCCCCCCTCTTTCTCTCTTCCTCTTCTAGTACATATTGGTAGGTGTATCGTAATTAAGGTTATAAATTTAGATGTAGTTATTCAGATTTAGGACCAGTAAGGATAGAACTTTCTCTTATTTAAGGAAAAAAATTGCTAATAATTTTGGGAAGGTTTCCCTGTATTTTTTTTCTTTCCTTTTTTCTTTGATTTCTTTTATTTCCTCGGTTTCTTCTTTCTTTTGCTGATCTGATGCGGTTTCAACTAACCAAAGGTCTCACAATGTTAAAAAATGCTGGCAAACTCTTTAAGGCATTTGTAGATCCCCCCGTTGCCGTTGAGAGGGGATGTGCCATACTACCTTAAATGCTAATGCTAGATATGCAAAACTGGATTTTTTTAATTTATTTTTTAACAGAGGGAGGCACGGTATATTAAAAACGATTTTACTAAGAGAAAAACAAAAAAAAAACCATATTTTTTTAAGAATGCTCAGAAGAAATTGCTAATCTGTGTGAATATGTTTTAGATGTTTATATACCTTTTGAGAAGTCCCAGTGGCCCATAGCACAAATGTCGTGGAATCCGATATGTTTTGATGTGGCTACCTAGACTTAAGGTTCACGTTAGTCCCCCCCAGCTCATCTAGAGATCCATTTCGAAGGGGGTTTTGGTTTATTCTTCCTTTGTTTAGGGAGTTTTGATCAATTTTTTGGCACAAAGGTGCAGTTTCACCTTTGTTTTAGTCAAGTGCAGTGAGTGAAGGCTCAGCCTGAGGGATGTTGCCCTTCTCGGCATCCTGCTGCCCTCAGAGTGACCAAAAAGAGCAAGAGTTCCATCTTAAACTGTATGAAATGGGCACCCAAAGCACTGCATGGGGGGGTCATCCCCTGCCCAGCGCTCCCGTGCCGTGGGATGGGCTGTATCCCGAACACAAGGGACATTTAAGAGCAAGCCCAAGACCTCGGATACCCTCCCCTTCAAACTAAAGCAGTCCTTTGCCACAGGCTTGATTAAAATGAAGCCTGATCTGTCCTGTTTTAGTTTTTCTCTCCTCCATCATTGTTCATTCTAAGTTGAATTTGTAGCTTGGACTTTAAGGTAGCATGGCTCTCTTTGCTGTAAGTTGATTTCTTTTTCCATTGTACAGCAGTGAATGTTACACATCTTGCTAGGCTAGTTCAACCATCATTGTTGGTAATAACGACCTGAAAGGTGTTCACATTTCTTTTCTTCCCCGCTCGGAAGCCTAGGATGCTGTTTTCATCTGTAGTGTGAATGAGGGCTAGCGACTCCAGCCACAGTTACCTTCCTGTTTCGTTTCTGCCATTCACTCAATGCAACGTAATCAATAATAAAGCAATATAGTTTACTGCATTTTTACTGAAGGCCAGCCATGGTTATGTATGATATTGCATATGAAACTGTTTACAAAAACAAACAACACTAACTCATAGCTGTCTTTTATGCTATGGAAATGTCTCTTGGGTGGAATTTTCTGAGTTCTCTCTTTGTTTTAGTGGTTTGGGGTTGTTTTTCCTCTTTTTTAAGCGAACTAGTTCAAAACAGAGCAGTGAAGTTAGTGTAAGGTGAAGAGACAGGATGCATCGAAGACACACCGGCAGATCCCAGTCTGCGCACAGACACTGTAGAGTTTCATACGTACAGAATCCAAGTGGAGCCCATTGCCGTGTGCGAGCACTACGCGAGGCGATTCTGTAAGCTAAGCAATACTTTAATACTGTAATTTAAATTACCAAAAACAGGAAAATGCTCACAAAAAAAGAGTAGTTTGAGAAGGCAAATCCTCGTGATCTCGGTTCCCAAGCAGTCCGACCGTGTTGTCTCGGAGCGGGGGGAACCCCGGCTCCGTCCCTACCCGTAACACCGCGCGCGGGCTCGTGTGTCGCGTCGACCGTCGTAGGTAGCAACCCCCCATCATCCCCTGTTGTACGAGGTCTGAACTCCATCAGTACTAGGATGCAAGTCTAAAGCATTTCAGGTGGTCATAAATGTACCTAAATAAACTATGGCACAGTGGCAGGCCTAGCCCTTCCTTTTATACTTTAGTATAAACTGATGAGAACTTTGGTAGTGACTTTTTTTTTATATATATACATATATATATGTATCTATATATATCAAGCATCTTTCAGGTCTCTGTGTATGGCTTTCTAAAGCCCTGTTGTAAAATACTATGTGGATGGGGGTCTCTCACATCACAGATGTGGAAAGTATAATTTTATATTTGTATTTTCAAATAAATAAGTTTGTGAAAGGTTTCCATCCTCTACTGTGGTCCAGAAATCAATGTGTTTGTCTGACGAAAAAATACAATAAACTGTTTTGAACAGATCCGTGGAGTCCCTTTCATTTGGGGGTGAAATTCCTGGGGGGATGCCACTGCAACAGCCCCATCATGCTGCCTGCTCCCATAGGGTAGGGCTGGACCGGCACATCCCTGCCCTCATCCCCTTTCCCAGTGCTCCCTCATAGTGTGCACCGTGAGGCACCATTTTAGCATCACATCCCTGCCCCAGAGAGTGTGTCCTTCCCTGGAGCAAGTCCAGATTAAGGGGGATGTGGACATGGGTGAAAATGTCACCGTTTTTAATGGATTTCACTCAAATTCCTGTTGCTAACACATGTCCGGGGGGCTCTGCAAGCCCTGAGAGAGCTTCACACAGGTACTTGAGGGGGAAAGATAAAAGCCCTTCCTGCTCTGTCCTTGCCTTCAGACCATCTCAGGGTGCCTCAGGGGATGGGGTGCCTGGTGGGGGACACAGACCCGGGACACTCAGCTCAGGGCCCTGCTGAGAAAGGAGAGAATAAACCTCAGGAGAGAAGGGAAAACAGCCCCAGCCTCCCCATCCAGGGCTGAACTCCAGGCCTGTACCACAAAAGGCAGCAGAGTTGGGATGTGAGCTCATCCTTGCACTCATCCCACTTCCAGGAAGGGCAGTGGGTGGCAACGTGCTCCTGATCCAGTTGGATAAATTCCTTGGGCCCGTGCAAATGCTCATTGCTTATTTTTCCCATTAACAGCAATGTACATCCCTCTTCCCAGCTCAGCTGTCCCACCAGAGGGTGTTTTATTTTGGCATTTGGAGTGTAGCACCAAACCCCCTTCTTCCTGTATTAAATGCTCACCTCATTCCATCCAGGATGACAAGGTCCCCACAGGCAGGGATATGGGTTTGGGCTGGGATGGAGGGGACGGTCCAGCCCCATTAACACCTCCATGGGCATCACCTCCAGGTCCATCCCTTCCATGGGGTCCGGGGGCTTCGTCGGGCTCATGCCGGTGAAGGTCACTGCGCAGCGGGATGCAGGACGGGCTCCTTCCTCTCTGGCAAGCAGGCAGCGCACGGAGCCCGTGCTGGGATTGATGATGAGTGGAGCACCGAGGGGAAAATTAGATTAGCAAAACAACTGAAAATGGTTTCGGAAGTGGTGTTTATTGGGGGTGGAAGGAGCCTGCACCGCGAGGGCCGCAGGAAACCGCTTGACTGCGAGCCAGAAGGAGCGGAGCGCGGGTCTGGAGTACATTAGTGTGGTGGGAGGCCGGGAATAGCAGCCACTTAACCCTGTCATTCAGCAAACATTAGTGAGTTATGAGTGTATTATGGGCTGGGTTATGTGCCTGTGCAGGGCCCGGGGGCCCGCGATAGCGGCACTAAAGCGGTAGCAGGGGCTGTGTCAAAATGTACATTTTTATAGGGACTCCGGAATAAAATCCCATTTTGAGCTCGCCTCCAGCCCCTGAACCAAGCCGCAGCCAAACCCAGCTGTAAAACAAGCGACAAGCTCCGGTCCCTGTCAAATTAGTGCCCCGCTAAAGCAAACACGGGGTATAAATGTGATTTACTGCTTTTCCCTCCCCTCATAAACATTTATGACCCAGCCGTAACGACGGCTTTCAGGAGGCAGCCGGGGCTCTGTGGGGTTTTGCCATAGAACCCACAGAAGCTGAGCCCCGGGCATGGTACCACTGCGCTGCGGTACCCACGGGGGGCTTGTGAGCCGCTGCACCCCCGTCCTGTGCCCCAGAGCCCTCCAAACCTGCACCATGGGGCGCTGCTGTGTGATGGATGAACCCCCACAGCACAGCCTGTCCTGGGACACGGCTTTATTAACCTCCACCAGCACCCTCCACCGTTGCAGCAGAGCTCTATATCCCCCATCAGGCATCTTGAGCTGTAGTTCATTAGCAGAAACCAAGGCAGCACTTATTAATTATGAGCTTAAGCACTCCCTTTCATGGCTATTTACAGGGGCCGCCTCGTTATTAATAACGAATAATAAAATAAGAGGGTTTTAAAGCTCATTTGTTCCGCAGGGCATTGATCCCTGCAGTGGGCCCGAGCCCGGATACCACCCAAGAGCACTGAAACTCTGAGTCTAAAGACACCTCACACCCCAAGCCCCACCCTTTACCCCATTCTGCATTAGTGATACAAGACATGAACAATTCCATCAGGCTCCACGTTCTAAGGGTGCCTGGCTGTGGGTTTCAGCTGGGCATGAGCTGATGGCTGCTCTGTGTATGGAGAGCTACTTGTCATTCACCAGCTGTTTGCTAAGGGCACCAACACCTTCATTCCCGAGCCAGTCGAAGCTGCTATTTACCTCCATGGCCGTGGCTGTCATTAGCACTGGCTCCCATGGGCCAGGCTGGTGCGTGCCGCTTGCATCCCTCGCTCCGTGGTTTCTCATCTGCAGGGTGAACAAAGACAACTCAAGTGTCCTTACGGTGTGAGTGGAAGAGCCCGGTCCCCAAAACTGCTCCATCCCAGCAAGGTGGGTCCCCAACACCCAGCCTGACCTCACAAACACTGATACCTAAACCATGATGGGGCTGGCGATGCTCGGGCACATCCCTGCTGATTAACACCTGGTTAAAGAGGCAGTGGAGAGTGAAACGTGCATTAACCGAGAGACCCCGTCTCGAGCCAGCCATGGAGGGATGAGAGCGGACACAAAATCATCACTTGCAGCATCTCCAACACTAATCCTACAGCTTGACCTTCCCCAGGAGTTACAGGGATGCAGTTGGATGGAGTTTAAATAAACCTCGGGGGTGCACCACATCCTCAGCGCTGCATGGGATGCATCTGTGGTGCTGGCAAGCCCTGTGCCCAGGATCCCTCCTCCCATCCTTCCCCTGTCCCATGTAATGCAATGACAATCCAACTGTGCAATTCAGCAGGGAATAACAGCTTCATCCCCAGCTCCAGGCTGCCACAAAATGAGGGTGGCATTAGCCAGGGATACAGGAGGACAAGCAAGGTGGGAGAGTGCTGGCGCCTGCCCCTCAATGGGATAATGAACAGAGGCAGTTGCTGCTATTTCTTACCCTGTAATTTAAGGGACTGTTCTGTGTGGTTTGGCAAATTGGGCAGAACAAGATTCCTTTCCTTAGCAAATCCCCCAGGATGCAGCACCCAGTGCTGTGCTCAGCATCCCTGCCTGGACACCGGGCTCAAGCTACCAGTCACCCCCCCCCAGCCCTTTCCATGGGGCTCAGGCAGCCACTGGGGCATCAATAACCCGGTGCTGGCAGCCCGAAGGACACACACCCGAGCCGTCAGTATCGATGGCTGTGACACTGTGTAAATGCAACCTCCCCGCTCCGTGCCACGCTGGCCCTATCGATCCAGCCGGGAGCATCCCAGGAGTGTGGCCAGCAGCAGGTCAGGCACAGGAAGGGCACCAGCGCACCCCAGCCCCGTAACCCTTTGCTGCAGCAGCAAAGGCAGCTCTGGGTGCGAAGCCTCCCTGCGCACACCCCCCTTGTGCCGTTTGCATCAATCAGGCCCAAACGAGGTCCCAACCGCAGCCCGTAGCGAGCGGGGGATGCAGGCATCCCACCCCGAGCCGGCACAGAACAATGCGGAGCCATTAGCAATCAGCGCGACAGCGCGGCCCGCTCCATACAAAATCAAGAGGCAAAATAATTGAGTCAATAGTGACAGGAAAGGATTGCTCCTTCTGCCCTATTCTTGTGCGAACAATCCTGCTCCAGGGCTCGGGGATTCAAAAGCTCGGGGAATCAGAAAGGGAATTGATTTGATTCAGAGCTTCAGCCCGGGCTGTATTTAACACATCATTCTTTGCTTGCTCTACATATAATAGACACTGTTTGAAGGCAGAGGGGCTGCCTTCTGCACACGGAGAGCAGGAAGCACAGGGGCAGGAGAACATTCCCGATGTGCTGCTTTCCAAAGGGTGGCTGGACCCACAGCATCCCCTCTGATGGGCCCTGGGGACCCTCCCCATGTAGTGGCACCCCCCGAGCACCCACATCCGCAGGGTCTGGCTGGGCCGGTGGGGAAAAGGGGACCAGGGATAATGAAGGAAGCAGCGAGTGATGCGGATGGGTGCTCCGTGTCCGCTCTGCTCCACCGGAGCTGCCGCAGCTCCATCCATCAGGCTCAAGGGCAGCTGCTGTGGTTTAAGGGCGCAGGACACGGCACAGGGGACACTTCCCCTTGTGAGAAGGCAGAAGGTGCCTTTTGATCCCCCCCCTCCTCATATCCAGGCTCTAGCGCGGGGTCACAAAACCTCCCCCTGCATTCAAGCAGCACAAGTGAAAATGTACAACTCCCACCCAAAGAGGGGGATGCATTCATCCGAGCTCCCCAGCAGGTCCATGGGTGCTGCAGCGCTGTGCCTGCACCCATTTCTGCTCCTCTCATAGCAGCAGCCATCACCAGCAATGTGAAAAGCAGCAAGTCCTACACAGGACCAAACCCAGGCACCATCTAACACAGGGGGAGCAGACAAAGGAGCTGCAACCACCAGAGCAGGGTGCCCCAAGCCCCTGTGTCCAACCTGGCCTTGAGCACTGCCAGGGATGGGGCAGCCACAGCTCCTCTGCACAACCATTAACATCCTGCTCCAGCAGCGCCCCAGCATCCCAGTCAAAACAAAGACAAACCAGGAGGTGCAGAATCCCCCTGGATTCCAGCAAACGGGATGGCAACGACCACTTGGAGAGGTCCAACAACAAGAACAACCCCTGGAGTCCCTTACCCGAGGGGTACAGAACATACCTACACCTCTGGCAAAGCCATTACAGCATCAGCAGCACCAAGGCAGCTCAGAGCATCCAGTCTGATGCAAAATCAAAGTTAATTGTACAACAAAACCCAATATCCAACACTTTGGGCAGAGGAAAGGGAAAGCACTGAGTCCATCCCAAGGTGCAGGAGCACCCTCAGGGCCACTACACCCTGATACAGCGAGGACCCCCAACCCACCACCCAGGCCCAATGCGATGTGTTGACGATCGATCTGTGCTGCTGTGATAGGAAGTGTTTGGATGAGTCACAAGGTCAGGAGCTGAGGAGTTGTTATTCCACCCGTGGGAAGCCGTTTGCACAGTGTCACTAATAATTAAAGGGGCTTTTTGACTAACCTGGTTGCTCTTCCTAAATATACTCTGCTCCGTTCAAGAAACTCATCCCAGCAGCCGAGTGATCTTCCAGGTTATTAATCTCCTTTGCTCCACAGCTGGAGCACATTTATTTGCTTGAATTAGCATGTAATAAACTTATAATAAAGCTGCCATAGCCCTCGCTTTAGAGACAGTTTGTGTAATGGGAAGTTAAATGCAGGTGATGCAGCAATAGTCTTTAGGCTTGGAGAGCAGGGCGAATTAAAGAGGAGAGGTATTGCTGTGTTACTGCCAGTGCTGGGGTTGCAATGGGAATCCTTCCAGGTCAGGCTGCCAAGGAAAGTCAGCCCTGTTAGAGACCCCTGGAGGGAGAAGAGGGGAGCTTTTCCAGGTGGGAATTCCTGGCTTTGCCTGCAGGAGCTGCTGGACCCCATCATTAACCCACACTGAAACAGAGCTCAGAGATGCTCCCAGCATCACTGAGTGGGGTGTCCCAGCATCCCAACCAGAAAACCAGGGATGTTTGAGAGCTGTTTAACAACGCTCCCAGCACTGCAAAGGGGGGATCCTTCCCAGCACCTTCCCCAGCCCAAAAGGAGAATTAACCCCCCAAAAGGCACCCTCAGTGCAGGCCACAGCAAAGACCTGCTTGGAGCACCGTGGGTGCTCGAGTTAGCACCCAACCCACTAACACCAGCAGGACACACGGAGAGGGAATGCTCTGGATGGGGCTGAGCTTGGCGCAGGGTGTCCAAGTAAGGGGAATTCATTTGCTTCAGTTCACTAAGTTGGGCCTTTATAGTCCCAGTTCCCCTCAAACAGTGAATCGCGTCTCTTCTCCCTGCCCAGCAACTGCTGCACGGTGTTCCAGCCATCAGGAATGGGCAGATGGAGATGAATGTGGGCAGAACCCAAAGTTCAGCTGCATGGGGGAGGGGGAGGGCTGCCCCCCCCTCTCTCCTCAAAGGCTCCTGTTCACAGGCAGTAAATCATTTCTCTCTCTATCTCTTTCCATTTCAGCTCTTTTCTGTTTCTGCTGTGCTGAGAAGGGCCTGGGCATTAGCCAGAGGTGTCAGAGGTGTTAGACAGGGTATTAAGGAGGTGTCAATGGTGAAATAGCTGGGATTACAGTAAAGTCTAAATAAGGTGTAAAATAAAACCAAAGGTGATAAAGGCGTTGATAAGAAAAGCTGGAGGAAAATAGGAGTGCAATTATTTTCCATCCCGGTTGTTCACGCTCGCAGTGCATTATCTGAGGCTTTGCAAAGACTTAAGTAAGATGTTTTTCCTGCTCTCCGGTATTCGGCTGGGCTGCTGCCCGCCCTGGATGAGCACATCCCATTGGAGCAATGGGAGCCCCTGTGCACATCCAGCCCCAGCACCCAGATGGCTCTGGGGTCCCAAGGAGACAAGGGTTCTCTCTCCATCAGCACACCCAGACCCATCCCAAACACCTACTTCTTCCCATACAAAGCAGCCTGAACAGTCAGCACCTCTCCAAGCACACCACCACGTTACTGAAGCACTCGGCATTCCCTGCCTTGGAGATACCCAAGCATTCAGCAGCTGGGAATACCCACATATGTGTTACTAAAACCACCCCCAGCCGCACAGTCCTTTCGCTCTGACATGTTCTTTTCTGTCTCTCCTGACATCTTTTTCCACCTGGAACTTACCAGGACACCACCAGGACATTAAACCATCAATTTGCAGGGACTGGCCCTATCCTGACCAGCCTCAGCACCCAACAGCCCGCTATGTGAACACTTCAGTGCACCCAGGCAGGTTCAGCATCTTTGGAGCCAGAGGTTTGTGTCCTTCAGAGGCAGAGGGACTGGATGCAGACTGGGTTAAACACTCGCCTTGCACAGGGCTCGGCCATGGGGACGCTGGAAGGACTCACCTGATACAGTGCAGAGAAGCCTCTGCTATAAATACTGCAGCAAAGCCAGCCTGTGCCCAAGGAGATGCCAAACAATCCATCACGGAAGGGTTTCACCTCGGCTCTGCCCGCTGAAGGCCAAGTGCAGGGCTGACCTCGCTGCTCCTGCATCCTGATGCTGAGGATGCCCCATCCGGTGGCAGTGATGGAGCCACAGACCAGCCCTGCAGTGAAACACACGTTATTGGGTGAGGGGGATGAACATCTCGAGGAGCTGAACAACAGGAATTATCCAGTTCCTGCATTCCAAGTGCAATTGCTCTGTTTCTACGCCAGCTCTGGCACCTGAAGCCCTCTATTAGGAGTGTTCACCCACGGCAGTTGGGCTCCATCAGCACCTCCCTTTGGGGGTGCTTCAGGCACCCTCACTTGAACAGCTCAGGTGATGCTGCCCCATTTTCCCTTCCACCAAGGATGGATCACATCCATCACCAGCCCAGGGCCCTGCCCACACCAGCCCTGGCTCAAGGCACACGTCTTGGAGAGCCCTGTGTGTTTTGCATCGCAGTAAGAGGGGATCCAGCCCTTGGGGCTGAGCATCCCATTGTGCCAGAGCCATCCCAGCCCCTAGGAGCTCAGCTCCTGGGCGGAAGATGCTCAAGGATGGGTTTCACTGCTCCCTGCCCACCAGTGGTCACCAACCCTGACTGCACAGCAGCTGGAGGAGCGAGGGCTCGGAGCTCTCCTGCTGCCACAGCCTTGCTGCCTGACCTCAAAACCCACTTCACTTCACACCATCAGCGTCCGAACCCATCCATCACCATCAGGCAGAGCATGGGCAGAGCCCTCACCCCGCAGACACACAGGGACCTGCTGCAAGGGGCAAGCCCCGACCTCACCACGGAGCTCTCTTCCCTTCTAGTCCTTATCCATGGATCTAAGGGGCTGTTCTGGGGAGGACACCTGAGGTTTGGATGCTTTGACCTTCTCAGGACACACGCAGGGGAGAGCAGAGCCCCGATAGCAGAGCCTGGCATTGTCCAGGGTGGAAAATTACCGGTACTTGAAGGGGAGGGTGCTGGCGAGGGCCGGTCTCCTCCTGGCTGTCACAGGGAAGGGACTCACCTTCTGCTGCAAGAGCACATCAATCATCCTGACAGCCCTTAATCAGGCAGAAGGAGCTTGCTCAGAGGAGGCAGGGGATGGAGGCTGGCGCTTCCCCTGCCCTCCCAGGCAGGCAGCAAATTGTGTGTGATGGGGGGGAATAGTGCAAGGAATTATTCCAGATGGCAAATCAACAAAGGAGCCCCATCACCACCCGGGTCCCAAACCTGCTGCTCTCGCATCCTGCAGAGCTCATTCCCATGCCGGGCGGCTGGGGCTTGGTGCAGCATCCCATGGGGGGACCACCAAGTAGGGATCCCCATGATGCTTCCATAGGATCCTCCTCCAGCAGCTGGAGGCTCAGGGGGAGCCACCCTAAAGGACAAAGGTTCCTTTTCAGGAGCTGGAACGGTGCAGGAGGATGCGATGGTAACGCTCTGCCTGGCTCTGGGCTCTGAAAGCAGCCGCCCTCTGTGCGAGACAGAAACCAAAATGAGGGTTTTTTGCAGTAAAAATCCAGAGGAAAAAAAAGTTATTTCAAAATCTCCATCTGCAATTCTGCCGCTGCCCTGGAGTGCTCTTCACTGATTGGGACCCATCGCATCGCGCTCTGCTGCCGCCGAGGCTGATTGTCCCCTATTTGCATCTCCCTTGGACAAGCAGCTCCATTGAGCTCCCATGCTCCCGGCAGGCACCGGGCCCTGCTCCCCAGCCCCAGCCCTGCTCCTGTGCCCTGTGACGGCAGCGGGAGCTTCGTTCCATCGTACCACAGCTGATGCATCAGGAACAGCTCTGTAAGGACCCCTAAGCTCTTTGGCCGTTCCGGGGTCCCATCCCCTGGGATCCCCCCTTGCCCACAGGCCAGGAGCAGGGAAGCAGCCACATTTCAGACATGGACTTTTTGAAGTTAGTTTGGTTTGATCCTTTGGAATGGCACAAAGCTGCCAGGCAGCTGCCATCCAGTGGGGGGGTTCTAAACAACGGGTGAATCCGGGTAATAGATGGATGTGCTGGTCAAGCACAACCCAGGTGAGCTCAGGTGCCTGAGCTCCGTGTACCCTCCCTGCTTAGAGCCTTCATTAATAACGTCTTTACAGTGAAACCATTTCCATCATCGCAGCTTTGCAATAGGCGCCACAACGCAGCCCACCGCATCCTGCTGCTATTTCAATCTTCTCACAGAGCAAGCAGCAAAACAAGTGAGATTAAAACCCAACACAAACAGCCTTCAGTGTATTGGAGGGGGGAGTTATTTAAGCACAGGTTAAACACTACGATCCCAGGCAGAGGGGAAGGCGGCAGAGGCATCACTGCCCCAGGTCTGGTGGCCTCATGCGTGGGGTCATTAGAGATGTGACATTAAATAACACGAGCAACATGAGGCGGGTACTGAGGACCTGTCAATCTGATGGGACCACACCGAGCACAGGGAGGGGATGCCAGGAGCACCCCAAACCTGAGCCTCATGGTGCTGTAACCCCCATCCCCAGCAGCTTCCTTCTGCTGCAGCCCTGGCTCCAGAGGAAACAAGCTGAGACACGTAATAAATCTGTGCTTTGCTCTGCTCATCAATCAAACCCTACCTCCCTTCCCATCTCCAGGTCTACGGATGGGAAGTGTTTGTGCACCGAGATTGTAGGTGCCAGCTGGGCAGGGATGGAGCCCAGCCTCTTCCCAGCCCCATGCATGGCCCCACCATCAACTTTTACCAGGGAAGCCTGAGTTTTAGAGTGCATGGGCAGCAGAAAGCACCTCCTCACCCAGGGCAGCAGGGATGTGTTGCAAGTGCTATTGAAGGCACTTCGGGGTGGTGTAAGCGCATTGAGATGTAGCAGCTCCTCTCCTCAGCATCCCCAAGGATGCTGCTTTCATTTCCCAGCACTGGAAACTGTCCCGGCTCTTCAGACGAGAGGTGCTGGGGAGAAAACACAAGGTACTATTGAAAGGGCCGATGAAGCGACTCCTTTGCCCAGGCTTGCATTAGCCAGGTCTGACAATCACCATATGAGCTGCTCCATCACAGCTCACGCGTCCCTCAGCCCGCCAGCGTGTGACCCACCATGGGCTGGGGCTGTCACCCAGCACATCCTCACCCTCACACACAACACGCAGCAGAGGGAAGCAGCAATATTAAGTGGCTGATTTACATAGTAATCTGCAAGGGGAGAGATGTTCGGGGCTGCAGCTCAGCCTTAATCATAACACTTGTCATATTTGTGCTTCAATTTGAGGGGGGAGGAGAAGGGGAAATGAGTCCTTATTGCTTTGCACATGCTGTTCTGTAGGAAAGCAGGGACCTGCTGCAGCAAATCAAACCCAGTGTCCCACCAGCACCAATGGCTGGATCCCAGCAGCCCCCTTTGGGGGCCCATGTAGCGTTTGAGGTCTTAATGAAGCAAGGGACTCATCCTGCTGCCCCAAGTCAGCCCCTGCACCAGCCTGGGGTACATGAGCAATGAGGGGGGCTGAGGAACTGGGCAGGAAATGATCAATATTAAAGTTCTCAATACAACAACGGGTGTCATCACACAGTCACGCTGAGGTTGCACCCATGGGTGCCCCCGCTCCCCTCACCAACACTTCACTCATGGTGTTAGCAATGCATTCCCACATTTTCCTTTTCAAATATAAGAGCATTGGTATTTATGAACAGCTCTGTCACTACCATATGTCGTGCTCCTCTTCCATGTATGAAACAAGCTGTTATCAAGCTTTTAATCATACAAAATTGAGCAAAAGTCTTAGCAGAGCCATTAGATAAAGGGGAGGAAGGGAAATCATTTCTCCCTGTTCATACAAGCAGATGTGAGCGTTTCCACCTCCTCGCAAGGATGGATTATGGGTTAAATCTGGGGCCAGATCTGTGGTCACCTCAAGAAGAAGGGGATAATTCTGCTCCCACGCACCAGCAGTGCCAGCCCCACGCTGAAAGCCTGGAGGCACCCATGGGCTCTGCGATGCTGAGCTAAGAAGGAAGATCTAGGTTAGATATAAGGCAGCTCTTCCCTGTGAGGCACTGGAACAGGGTGCCCAGGGAAGCTGTGGCTGCAGGGAGGCAGCCCAGGGGGAGCAGCAAGGTGTAAGCCACCACCTTATCCTGCTTCTGGCCCTAAACCATCCAGGTTGTGCAGTTTCTTGTCCCGTTTAAGCCCTAATTTCCATCACACAGACAAGTGCAGGAGCAGCCCTGCCCACATACATGGCCCTGATGCTTTGATTTCACTGGAGCGACCCTTTACCACTCCAGCCCCTAAATCAAACATCCCCACACTCAATCCCTTGGCCCAGGCGCTGTCCTGATTGCGGCAATCACAACCTGGCCCAATGCAGATCAGCTATTTCAAACCTGTCAGCTCCTATTAATGCAGCTCCAGCAAGCCAAGATACAGCAGCAATTTCATTAGTCTCTATGTGCGTGCTCTGTGCACGTGTCATGTCCCACCCCGGCCCCACTGCCCTGGGAGATTAACAGATCACAGCGAGGATGTGGGGATGCAAGGAGAGAACCCAGTAGGTTCCCAAGGGCTGGAATGGCAGCATCCCCAGGTAGGAAGCTCTGCAGAGCATCCAAGCCCGGAGACTTTAAAGTCTCACCCAGTTTAAGTGTTAACCTCCCTAAATAGGTGCGCACCGATGCTGCACCCATGCACTGGGTGCCATCCCACCAGCTTGGAACACCCTGGCATGGACACCATGGACCAGGAACACTGCAAGGCTCCACCTCCCGAAACAGCTCTTGGACCATGCAAACCCCAAACGGGAGCCAAGCTGCATCCCCATCACCGCACCACCGGCTGCCCCATCAGCACCGGACCAGCGCACGGGGGATCAATACTGAACACAACCAACAAACCAAGAGAAAAGTCAACATTTCGGGAGGAGGGGGCCCCGCATCCTCGGGGCTGTTTTAAGCTTAGGAAATGCCAGCTCTAAACAATCAAACCCCGTGGCTGCGATGCAGAAACCTCCACCTCCGGCTGCTGCTGGCTTCGAAACCCGTCCCCAAGTCAATCTCTGTAAATTCCACATTAAATATTGATCAGCCCCGGAGGGGGCTGGTGCAGGGCTCAGCGTGGAGGTGACAAACAGCAGCGGCTCAGCCCCAGCATTTGTCCATATCCTGTCCCAGGGCACGGTCACTGTCACAGCAAGGGCTCCACAGCAGGGAGGTGCGGAGCAGGGACAGAGGCCTGCATCACCAGCACTTAAAACCACACAGAGGAGAACAGCAAGGAAGCACCCCCAGCATCCCCATCCATCCTGGAACTGGTGTTTAAAGGACCATAAGGAATACCTAAACATGGACACAAGAGGAGGAAGGAGGCAAGTGCTGGTGCTGTTTCTATACACACCTTGGTCAGAGGGTTGTAAGCAGCTCTAAGTGTCTACCATCCCCTGCATGAGAGTGACAACTGCATGGCCACGTAATTCCAGTTACACCATCAAGTGAGATGGGCAATTGTTCTGATTCCCAAATTCACACCATAAGAGGCTCACAAGGGTGAGGTCTGAGCCACAAACACTTCCAATGATCCCATTGAGAAGGGGTTTAACTAAAACATGGTTGTTGGGAAGTGATGCTTTCATTTCTGAATCCCCAAACACTGCACATATACATATATATATTTATGTGCCTCTAGTGTAATGAAAATCATACTTGAAGCCCAGATCCCAACTGCATTCCCTATAAAATTTTCATTACAGATTACTGCCCTGTGGTGGAACAGAGGGCAACTGTATTAGAAGCCGCAGCAGAGGAGCCTGGCAGCAGCAGAATGAGCCCATCGACAGCTACAGATAATTCCTCTGTGAGATACAGCAGAGTGCTGGGAATGGAACAGATTATATATAAAAAAGCAATCAGAGCAATTCCTAGTAAAGAGCCAAAGCCCCATTTAATTCAACACTTACATAGACAAGGCTTCAAGGGAACTCTGTTAGAAAGAGGAGGACCGGAGGTGATGGTTTAGAAACTCTGGCTTGATTTTCCCCTTGTTTTATGTATTTCTTGTTTAATCAGCCCTGCTGGTTTGTGCCATCCTTGGTCTCCTGCAGGAAAGGTCCTGTCAGAGAGCCCTCAGTGCCTGTTTGACTGCTGCTGCCTCCCCTCCTCTTCCTCCCTACCTGACACAGGTCCAATGTTTCCCAAAGACTTTTGCCAGCGGCAGTGTCTGTGCACAAGCCATGGGTGGTGGATGATCCTCCCCAATGCAATCCTGCTCTTCCCCATCTCAACCCCCCCCATTTATCGTGCTATAAAAGGAGCAGAGCAGACAATCTTCTTCCCCTGTGATTGATGAAGGCGGCGGTGGGGCCCCGGCGCGCGGAGCATCAGCGGTACCTGTATCCTTCCCAAGGTGCTGCAGCTGCAACAACGCGCCGCAGCCCCGTGACTTCCCCCCGCTGTCATTTGTCATCGCCTGACACTGATAAAGAGCTTCTCCGGCGCTGTGTCTTTGCGAGGGAACATATCCATATCAAAGCTGCTTGGATCATCCCTTTGCAGGCTATAACTAGCTGCTGCTGCTGCTGCTGCTGCTGCTGCTGCTGCTGCATTTTCTGGCCTAGTTTCCTTTCCAATCTCAAACTCTTGTTCTTTCCATCCATGAGCTCCCATATGGACGTGCACCATTCCATCCTGCCCTGGAATGATGCTCCTCCAGCACCCAGGGCTTAAAGGCTCTTGGGAAACACAAAGGGGTCACTCAGCTTCCACACTGCCCAGCACAACATCCTTCCTAACTCAGATTAACATCATGCATCAGCCTCAGACACGCTCCTGTGCTTTATCTGCAGCATGCACCCAGTTGTGTCCAGAGATTGGGGCTCCCTTCCCTGATAGGCACATCCTTAAGATCCTTTTGGGCCTCAACCCTTCAGTCTTTTAAATGGTATTAAAAGGTTTCCATGTTTAACAAAGACCCATTCTCCAGCAGCATTTGACATGGGATAGGGCTCCCTAGGACATGGGGATGGAAGTGCTGCAAGCAGGTACATGGAGCCACAACTGTTTGGGGGAGGTGGCCTTGTGAGAACAGCACCTAAATCCCAATATTCCCCCAAGTCACAGCGTTTGCTCAGTAGCAAGGCAAATACTCACCTCCCCTGGGATGCATCACAGCTACAGGAGCAGGTTTGGGCAGCCAGAACATGAGCAGTGTAGTTATAGCCATTAGGAAAGTCATCTCCTGCCTTTCAAACAGAGCAGATTTCATGTGGAGACCTGGGAAGGGAGCAGCAAGGAGTTGCAGCTTTTCTTTCATAGAGAAATGCTTTTCTTTTTATGATGGCACTTTAACAAGAGCTTAATGAACAGCATTTTCTTGTGTTTCAGAGGCACAGACAGGCCAGATAAAGCTACCAATTCATTAACATCCCATCATGAATGTAGCCTCCGTATTCCCCAGCCATATGGTCAGCACGATATGCTTCCAAAAAACAGGGACATCTACAAAGGCTTTATTACCATCAGCCATCATGTTAAAGTAGCCTGTGGTTATATGGGGTTGGGGAACAGTTTATTTCAGGATGCTTTGGGAGTGAAGGAACACAACATGGAAAGGGATGCAAGGTGACTTTGTGGGATGTGAGCATCCCTCTTACTGTTGACAATCACCTCTTGGTCCTGAGCAAAACAGTCTCCAGAGGGGATGGATACACATCTTCAGGAGCTACCTGCCCAGGTGGGAGACACGGCATCTGCTTCCATCTCTCTCCAGATTAATTCC